>VXBR01006083.1:0-36903 GCA_013400215.1 Cisticola juncidis
GGAAGAGAAGAGGAAGAGGAAAAAAAAAAACTAAAACCAAAATCCAGAGGGGAAAAGGAAGCTTTCTTAGCTATTGATACCCTGTAGTACCCTTAGTTTTTCTCTAGCTGCCCTTTTAAACCTCTAACATAGCATAACCTTAATGGCTCCTTTTCCACAGTGCTAATGACTATACACTACACTAACTGTTTTTTTGTTTTGTTTTGTTTTGTTTTGCCTTTTTTTAATGCAATCCATAAATACAACCATTTGTGAAAGACTAACAACAAGTCCATTACATTTCATCACACTAAATATGGCTATCAGGGAGAGGCTGATACTTTCTCCACAGCATGGCCTGATCTGAAGTCAGTGACATTGGAGGGGATTTTGAAACTCATTTCAATGGATGGAAAAATAAAGTATTCCTATCACAAACAAATAACCAGATCCCGCAAATTACTTCTATATAAGGACCCTGGTGGATTTATTGCTCGGTCCTTTCTGAACTAAGGAACACGCAAATCAAGTAAGCCAAGATTGCTCATATTGACTATGGGCTTCCTTACGTATTCTTTCTACCTAGCAGCTAGTAAGAGAAAATGAAAGAAAAAGAAATCAACAAGCATTCGAAGGAAACTTTTTTAAGCTTTGCCTTTAGGATGATGAGCAATACTTTCAATAATGCCCTGTGATTTCAGGTGTTCATTTTAGCACTTGGAATGAATCACATTGTCTAAGAGGAAACAGGAAAAGTGCTAGCATTTTCCAATAAAACTCCTTCCTTTAAAAAAAGCTCTCAAATCCAATAATTCAAAATCAGAAGACACTCAAAACGAAGAGTAATTATGAAAATATTTTGTGTGATTTATTTTTACAAAAAGAACGTGAGAAAAAACAAAATACCAAAAAGACTACTTGTTGTTTGTATCTAAATACCAATTTAAGTCACTAGTCTCCTGTGATGCTAAAACACTCAACCAAAACATGCCTGTCCCCTTCCTTTCTGGAGGACTCACAAAAAGTATCCCCTAGGTATTGAATGAGCACCCCCAAGTTTTCTCAGCTTGCAAGATCTTACAAACTCTCTTACAGTCTCAAATACTTCCTACAAGCACTTGGAATAAACACCACCACTAATGATTTGGTTGGTGTGTGCAGGCATCTGCCCAAGTATCATGATAATCAGACAGATTAATACAGAGAGGGGAAGCAATAGAAATGACAGCTTTCAGCAGACAACCTGGCACTGATCCTGGAAGACTCGGGCTCAGGACAGCTAATCCATGGAGTAATCTGTTAGCAGATACCCAAATGTGGGTGATTTTTGCAGTGTTCACAGGACATACATACCCTTCCACCATCCATCCACTCGCTCACACTTACAGACATGCACACTTATTGTGGAAGAATAAATATAGATAATTTATTCACAGATAAATTCTCTACTGAATTAAAAAAAAAAGGAAGAAAATAAACCCCATCTGACAGGAATTCATCCTATGACAAATTAAGACTAGTGAAAAACAAACTTAATGTTTTACATTCACTATCCTTTAGAACACTGGTCATTTAGCGAATTATTTTCCAGTGTCCTACTGTCCTGTAGTAAGTTTAGTCTTTCTGCTACAAAATGTATGATTTATCTAATTTATCTTGCAAATCTACACAAAATTTACATTGGTCATAACTGTGCATCTGAGAATTTTTAGTAGAAAAAATATTGCAAAATATTATGTTCAAAACTAGTTGTATATCCCCCAATAAGAAAGCTATGAGTATTAAATATTTTTGCACATATTTTGATAAAATAAACATTTCCCTACATAGGATAGTACTTTGATGAATATGATGGTGTTACAAAATTAGAGTTTACTGGCTCACTTGAATACTGTAGTGCTGTCATTACCTTGGATCTAATGCTAGTTAAACACATTTAAGACATCTATTATTATGATTACATGAAAGTAATGAGATTATATGAAATAAAGTGTGTTCCCAAGCACACTTTTCAGGTGACCACCCAGTTTTAAATGTAGGCATTTCAAAAAAGAATAACTGGTAAAAAAGGGAATGAACACAGTACATATATTTTGCTTTCTAAAACCAAATTCTGGTACCTCTTATCATTATGTGATTTTTTTAAACAACAGGTTAAAAAAAACCCATTATTTTATCTACTCATTACATGCATCCATTCACAAAATCTTACCATATTAATGATGTACCGATTTCATAACTTTATTCACAATGAACACAGGTGTACCTCATCCAAGAAAAGCTCTTTGTTTAACCATAATTATATTCCATTCAGAAAATGTCCCATGAAGAAAATATACACCTCACTGTGGGTTCTCCCCACCTCTGTCTATACAGTAGGATGTACAGCAGGTTCCAGACAGTGCAGATAAAAGAGTTTAACAAACTAGACTTCAGTTAAGAGTTCTGTTTTCCAGAATAACTCTGTTGCATGTAAGAGTCTGTCAGCTATCAAAAAGATGAAGCACTCAGAATCCAAACAAAAGGCTTTTAAATATTGAATCTAAGACCTATGGTTCATCAACACAGATGCTGTAAAAAGCTTCCCCATCATTACAACATACTTTAAGATACTAACTACTCTTCTGAATACTACTAGGAAACTCAGAGAATAAATCCAACAACTATTAGGAGCTTCCTGCAAGACTGCAATAGCAATTCAAGATACAGAATGAAGTATGAAGCAGATGAGATGGTGAGGTCTACTGTACATTACTGGGTACAGTGTTGGCATGTGGTAGATTTTAAAATGCTAAGGTAGACGAAATTTAAAGCCAGTTATTACACATTTAGCTTTTTTCCTTTTTATCAATAATTATCAACTGTAAAAATGCACCCTAAATCACTACAATAGACTATGCCCTGAGAAGTAACATTACAGACTAAGCAAAAAGCCACTAGAAAGTGTCAGGTCTGCAGTTCAAAAGTGTGACATAGGGAATTCCCTGGAAGCTTATTTCCTCCATTTTTCAGCAACACAATTGCTTCTTCAGAAGAAAAGACTGATAAAAATTTATGCTAATTCTAGTTTTTCCCACTTTAACTACAAGATTCTTTTTTCCTTTCTCCTTCAAACTCTCCCTGGAAAACTTGATAAACATTGATAAAGCTCTTGCTTTTCACATCTGAAAGAGGATATAGGCCTAGAATGAGGGTCTGAAATAACTGAGCCTGATGAACTCCACCTAAGTCCTTCCTCAGAGTCAGTACCAGTCAAAGTACTTTTTGGGAGGTAGTCAGAGTTACTCAAACACAAAGTTAGGCCACCTCACCAATGCTTTGCTACATTCTTTGCTGGTTGGAAGAACAGAGAAAAGGCTGAGAAGAACATACCTCTGAGTGCACAGGGGAAATTATCACAGACAGGGCCATCGAACTTCCTTTGAAACTAATGTGAATGTTAAATGCATTTGAGAATTGGTGAGTTACACCCTTTTTTTTGTATCTGACACTGATAAAACAGCAAGATCTAATTATATCTCTCATCACCAATGAGTGCAAAGATGCATTTAGAAGTGACATCTACATTTCAGTGTCAGTTCACTGCTTTTCCAAAACTGCTCAAGGAAATGCAATTCAGCAGTTGTGAGTTTTTCTCCCCACATTGTAAGTGCAATGGTTCACCTACTAGATAAAAAAAAAAGCAAAAATGCAAAAAAGCATTCGCCCCTTACAGAAGGCAAAACAAAACTAAGCAAACAACAACTTGTCCAAAAATTTACTTATCAAATCTCCAAAACTCACAGCTTCACTTATTGTCTGGTACTCACATTTTGCTCAGTGTATTACATATTTTTGAAAAAGTATGTTTTTTGAGTCTGGTTATGCAGACAAACCTTCCCAAACGCCTTGGTTTCTGTTCATCAATATTATACAGTACTGTTTTAAAAATTCATTAATTATTTAGTTAGGAAAAAAATCACTCCCATCCATAAAGTCTAGCTATAAATTCTAATTAAGCAGCACTAGAACAAAACTAGAAAAGCCAGAAACTTTGATTATAGGAAAAAGATCCAAGCTTTCTCACTGTATTATCACTTTGCTTACTTGTCTTAAAGCAAATTACATACAAGATAATTAATCAAATAGTATAAACTGACAGGTTCCTTTATCCCCTATTTAAATGACACATGAATTTTGTTGTATATAGACTATGTAAGTAGTCAATAAAAAACAGATATGCAGACATGAGTACATTAAGAATATTAATCAGAGCAGCTACAACGTGTTCCAGTAACTGTAACACATAAGACAAACAAAATGCCAGTGAAATAACAGTTACTGTATTTAGCAGCTGAGAATGTACCACTTATAAACATGATTCCTTTTATTCCAAATTCTATAGCATTTGTTCCTCAAAACCTTTTGTTTCTAGTACAAAAAAATTTCTACAAAGACTAATCCAGCGAACAAAAAGAATCAATTCAAATGACACAGCAGAAGACAAAATTAGGACAGATGCTGAACTTTACATGAAGATTGTGTTTACAAATTGTGTACGAAGTTTGATTTTTATATTTGAACAAACTTTAGACAGTGAGAGACTTGTATTCTGCAGCTTCTGCTGGACATTTTCTCTGCAGGAATGTTCACTGACTTAACTTTTAGCCTCTGATCTCTGAAACACAAAAGAGATGGAATGGCTTCTGGAAAGCAGCCATACTCAGTATGTTAACTTCCAATGGTCTAAAGCCACTTTGGTTTTTTTTCAAGCAGTGTCCAAATGGTACTCTGCAGTAACACCAAGTGGTTAGACAGGTATGCTGCAAAAGATCATAGTTCCAGAACTTCACATCAGTTCTGAGCCTAATGCAGTATGTTAGAAGTATCTATTCAACCACTTCATGCATAAGGCTTCAGGGCATTGACAGTTTGAAGCAATTTAGATATTATTTTCCTTTTTCATATAATTTATACTGTTACCATTAAAAAATAAAACCTGAATTTAACAATTTACTGTTTGCATTTCCTTCAAAGAGGAAGATATGACTTGTTTCAATTTCCTTGTTTAGTTTTCAGGTCTGCAAACATTTCTAAATGGAACTAGTCTAACTGGATTTAAAAAAATCAAGTGCAGGGGAATATTTCTATCAGGTGCAGACTTTAAAAACCCACACTACAGCCATCAGTGTCTTGCAAAAGTAATAAGAATATCAGCACCATCTCTAATCAGAGTTCTCAAAACATTTTCCAAGTACTAAAATTCAATGCAACTCTATTCAGTTACATGGACCAAATCTTGTCATTCTACAACAGTGCATTACTTGTGCTGACATGAATAGGAACTCTGCACATGTACATGAGGGCACCTGCTTAAATGTTTATGATGTCAGGTTCAAAAGCACACAACTTCTACAGTACAGCTCTAAGAATGCTAGCAAAGACTCCAGATTATAGTCTGGAAGAACCATATAATGAGTTTCAAGTCAGATTCTACTATTAGTATTTTCTTCAGAAAGCCTCCGTCATTCCAGTGCAAGAAGAGAGAACCTCTTCCCTTCCACAGTTCCAGAAGAGTTTCTTATCATGCTCCCACTCTCAAGATTACTCCTATCACTAATATTTTTCTCATAAACATGTAATTTTTGCCAAGGTAGACAGACCACACAAATACATTAATAATTAATCTAGGATCAAGAACCCAATCTTTAATACATTGCCCCCTTGACTTTACGACAGGTTCATAGGAGTCATTAAGGGGATACTGTTAATCATGCTGACCCAGGCTACCACGCATACTTTACTGTATCATCCACATTCAACAAACATCAGGTCCCCTGGGATGTGTAAAAGCTCTTGCTCAAGTTAAGTTCTTGAGTTCAGACTCCTGCTTGAAAATACCCATTTTTCACTGATCACTGAGGCAATATCTTATGACAAAACTATCCTCTCAAGCCAATCTCACACCTCCTTCAGACAACAATTGTTCTTCTGCAACTAAAACCATCAACCAAACCACCACAGCATCCCATAGTACCTCAAAGCTAACAACGATGTAATACATCCACACCTATAGAGAGGCAAGTGTGGATGCCCTCTGAGACAAGGCTTTGACATCAAGATGCTCAAGCCTAGATCAGTCTTATCTATGTATATTAAACAGGACAGCATACATTTAGAAATGTTATTGTTAGCTACTTTGAGCCTGAAATAAATCATGAACATACTCTCAAAGACTGGAGGTCATCTGTTTTCATTTTGAAATACAAGAGTAAACTTCATTCATCAAACTATTTAGAAGTGCAGGAACTTCCCGTTTTGAGTGCTTTTTTGATTCAAAGTGACACCTTCTGAGCAGGCTACCTGTGTTTTTTCTTCCCTCATTGTTTCTCTCTCTGCCCAACAGAAACAGCATCTTCAAACTTACAGACAAGAAACATTTGGGGCAGAAGACAAGTAAAGAAATTATGGCAAGGACACTAACTTGAAAATTTAATCCATGCCCACAGAAGTCTGCTTTTAAAAGAGGCAATGGTGCCACTGTATAGACTACTACAGTTGTAGAATGTTTCTCCTGGGTCTGTGGACTAGCACAATTCTCCTAGTGTAAAAAGTCCCTTTTACAGACAATTTTTAAGGAAATGACAAAATACACTATTCATATTTGATTTCAAATTCCCTTAAAAATTACAGTTATGTAAACGGAGATGTATCGTTGGAGTAGAGCTCTTCCTTAAGAGTATAAAAGGGAAAAAAACCCCAAAACACCAAAACCTGAAGCTCTTTAAAAGAACAAATTGGAAGAGTCTGCTCCCTCCTTGATGTCACTTTTTTTTTTTTAATGTGTAGTCTCGATCAGTTGGAAGAGCTACCTTTTACTCCATCCAATACTGGGCTTGTAGAGACTTGGTTAAGTACAAGTTACCAATGTGTGATCTAGCAGGGTGAGAATCTGTAGTGTAAATAAGACATTCAGAAATGTGTATCAAGTGTGATTAATTCTGGATTGTTGAGATAAAATAAATAAATAAATACCAAGTAAGAAATGAAGGTAGTCTGTTTTAAGAAAACAATTTCCAAATACAACTAAATACAGCTCTGACTGAGGGTGAACATGTGTTTGAACTATTTTCTGCCACATCTTCCTGTATCTGCTTATCAAGAGTTCAACCTTATAGACCTTCCTATCCAGCTAACATGACAATTAATAAGCAAACAGAAACCCAGTTAAAACAGTAAATGGCATGACAGCTCCAAGACTGTTATTGGTACCTTCAGAAAAAAATACTGTATTCTGGTGTTCTACCAAAGACTGCTATACAACAATAATGGCACTCACCACGATACAGTCTCAATCTAATAAGGTATTAGCATGATGCTACACAGGAACAAACTGGGAGCAGGTTTAGCTGATACTGAGATTCTCCCATTCTTTTTTCAGACACTCTGTTTCACAAGCCTTTCAAACTTTTTTCTTTTACCTCTTTTTTTTTAAAGTCAAATGATTCAGCATCCACCTTGAAACAGTGGAAGTTAAGAAAAAAAGAAAATGTCATGTAGGAAGCTGATTTCTTAGAGAGATGAAGTAACAAATTGCACTTGCTTAATAAAAACACATGCCAGTTCTTCCATAAAGTGACAGACTTCTACTCTGAAATCTAGCTTTATGACTGACCACCAAAAGAGAGAGAAACACCGAGTTAGCTAACACTTGCAATCAAGACATGCATTTGTGTCTGAAAAGAGACTATTGCACTAAGAGAAGAACCCTGAAAGCTTTAAATGCTTCCTTTACTGACCTAAAAAAGTAACTAACCATTTTCTATAAGCAGTAGCAAACCTGGCTTGGTCCACATCCCTACAAGTTGATAATACTTTATCAACAAACTGGTATTCCATTTCTGGACCAAGAGAGTCCTGCACAGGAGCGCGCTTCAGGCGTTTTGTTTCTTGGGTATAACCTTGTTTGCTGCTGGATTCATTCAAACCATCAACATCCATAGCTTGTGCCATGTGACTTGTTGCAGGACTGTGGTGGGAATTACTCAGACTTTCATCACTGCTGTCCACAGATGATGCCATTGCACTCCCAAGAGGAAGTTTGTTGCTTAAGTGCTGTTGAAGGTAGAATATACACCTTCTTCAAAGGAAAAGAAAAGAAGAAAAAAAAAAAAGAAAGTCATGCTCTGAAAATAACCTGATTCTGCTGCTGAACTGTTTAAATTCATTTTCCATGCCACCATATTTCCCTCACACACAAAAAATCTGCTCTCTGCACACGCTGTACTTGAAGGGGCTCCATGTCACTTTGGCAAATCAACTGTTACCTAGTCAGGAACCTGCACCCAGCTAGTAAAGCGAACATTTTCTGCAGACAGTCTTCTGTCTACGTTTCATTCATTTTTTGTTGTTTACACATTTAAAGTATCAGGAGGCTCATTAACAACATCTTGTGTCTCTTGCACAAATTATAGGGATAAGCAGAGCTTACACCTCAAGATGTTTAAGCCAAATCAAATTTCCCACACACTATTTCTCATTATGCTCTTGAAGATTTTCCAAAGGCTTAATACATAGTAGCTTAAAAATCTTTTATTGAATGGTACGTCCTAAAATAATCGGAACAATTTGTTTGGAAATATCATGTCAAGAGTCATCCACAAATGAGAAGGAAACTCTTTTGACCAAGTCTTCTTACCTATGACACCACAAGGTTTCATGCCCTGGGTAATTATCAATCAGTTCACTGCAGAGTTCCATTTCTTCGTCTAAGCAGCGGGGGAGATCCATGCTTTGCTCTTCTGCACAGGCAGCTTCTGTCCCTGCAATCTCTTCCTCCTTCTGAAGGCTAGGGTTTTGTTCATTTACCATTTGATTTCGTACCAGTATGCTATTGTCAGTCACTGTTCTGCGTATAAGGGAATTGAGTAAGAACTGGCGGTAATGAAATCCGCTATGGTCCGAGACATGCATGGATACCCAATATTTAGTGGATGAAAGTTCATCAAGGAGAACCTGAAACAAAAAGCAGGGACAGTTATCAACCAGTATAAAGGGCAAACTTACCACTGCTGCTTCTGTATTAAGGTAACCTCTTCTTTGGGGATTTCAGCCACTGTGGTAATGGTTTAAGAATACACAGGAAAATTAACTATCACTGAGCCTTTTCTACTGTGTGCTGAAAAGCATCTTGGTATCCCTGCAGAAAAGAAATTAATACTTCTTCCAAACTCTGAAAAGGCAGGTTTTTCTGAAACCTGCCCACAAGCTGGGTGGGAAAACCAAAACCACTTCTGATACAAAAAAGCAGCGGTTTAAGAATCTCAAAATGGTTGGTAACAAATAATGTTTAGAGGGGGCACAAACTACATTGCTATTAGCTTTATGAATTTTACTTTTTTCCCAGTGGATTGTGGGTGTCAGAAGGCAGGTGAGTAGCTTAAAAGGAAAAAAAAATCCAAACTTAATTTACACCTTCATTTTCCATGAGAGAATGTCAACCATAACATTATGTTTAAAGTCCTAGAGCCTGAGAAATACAGAGTATTTGACCATAATTGTGTCTTGATTTTACTACTGAAGAATGCCTAGAAAGTCTTTCACGACAATTCTGGTAAATACTTAAATTTCCAAATGTAGCTCTGTTTTTAAAATTGCTGGCTCCTATGAATTGTCTCTTAATTCTGAGTGCTTTTAAACCTTTAAAATTCATTTCTGGAAAGAAATGCAAGTTTGGCTCCCAGCCAAAGCTTTTACTTTGCTTTGTTTTCTCTGTTAGAGCCAGTGGTTTGTTTTTTTCACAGGCCTTAACCTCCTTCCTCACACTGCTTCTCCTCTGGACCCTAAACTATCCAAAGAGATCAAAACTACCTTTTTCATTTACTTCAACAGATTTTTGGAAACAATCTTAATAATCTTACGGTATACTCTTGCTTTTAACCTCTTCTCCTAAGCTACTTATATCACTTAAGAGGGCCAGCTGATGCAAAACAACTTTCATAGGCAGAAGTCTTTCTTTTAGATACTGCAGCACAAAAGCCACAACCTCCCACAAAGAAAACCACGGAAACACACAAGCAATACAGCTTTTTTGGGGACATCTGTTCTAAAAGAAATTGGAGCAAATACAATGCAAAGTGTCTTCTACCCAAGATAGTCAACATGTTTTTCTAAATCTTGCCAAAACTTAGTAGCATCCCTTTTTTTTTAGATATCAGCAAACTGAAGTGCAATATTAAGTATCAGTCCACACACAGGGTTCGTAAGGGGGACCAAAATTCAATGTCCGGATCTGCACTTTAAACCGTAAGGTCAGCTTTTCTTTTCTTCATAGAATTGAGCTTAGTATTTCATACTTCAGAACTTCAAAATTTAGAAGTCTATTAAGAACAGCATAGGGCTCAGAAAAATCAGATCAGCCTTTATTCAGCTGTGATTGATACTACACACATTTATGCTCAACTGAGACCCTTGAAGAATCGAATTAATTTATCTGAAGTATTTATAAGCTACAGGTTTACAGGGGAACATCTTAGTTATGCATTTTAACTCCCTGTACAAAGAGAACACAATTATTCCCAGCATCACTCCTTACCTGAACCAGAACACCTCTTTTAAAACAGCAACGCAGAAGACTGCCATGAACACTTACCGAGATCTACAAAAAATACAGCCTCCTATCTAGGAACCTCAGAGTAACAGTGGAAGGTGCTTCTAACAACTAGAAGTAAAAAAAAGAGCCAGCTAATGTCTAAATTCTGAGAGTTCTTTTTTACAAAGCCAGCTTTCTTCATTTCCATCTCTATCAGTAAAAGCCCTTGTACAAACCCTTTGCCAATATTCTGTGAAGAAATAGGAAACTCTACGAAAACACCTTCCTCCCCACTTTTAACAACCCCTTTTCAACCTCTAGTGGTGAGCTGACTACTACGGAAATGGCAGCCTCCCCCTGAATGAGACGTGTGCTCACTGACCATTGTCTCAACCTCTGGGTTTGCACTCCCTCTTAAAACTCTTCCTGACCATGTGCTTCCTTGTTTTAGAGGGCTTTTCCAACTGTAAACTGCAGATGAAAACTTCCTCCCTGGTCTGGGACACCAGGGAAATGAAAAGGAACTTGAGAAATAAACTTTCAGGGATAAGCAGATAAATATAGCAATGTCCACCTGCAGAAACTAGTACCTTTGAAGACTCAGTTATCTAAGAAAAAGCCAAGGCCTTACTCGGTATGGCTACAAGAAAAACTACTTTGTGTCTCATGAACATGTCTTCTGGGCATCACACAAGAGAAGTGATGCCTCATGATAATTATTCCACTACTTGTTTGCTTGCTTGTTTTATTGTAGGGTCTGATCAGTCAATCTCCATCCTTTAATTACAAAATTTCTATATTCCAATCTAAAGAAAACAAAAAAGTTTGTCAATCCTTGCTGAACTGCATCCTATTGTTCTATCTGCATGATTTCACTGAAGCAACATGGGTGTACAAATTTTAAGACTATACCCCTACCACTCTTTTACTCTACTTCTCTAACTAATTATGTACCCACCTTTTAGTAGGTATCTGGAGCCTATGATCCAACCCCACTACTTAACTGTACAATCCTGTGAGAAAGCTGAAATCAGGCTTTCCAAGGCAAGTAGTCCAATACCAGAAGTATTAATTAGCTTCAAACAATCTATTCTTGACAAATCTTTGATTTATGTAACAAACACTATTTAAACACTACATAAATCTGCTAATGTCATTCAAATTCAAATAGAACAAACTGAAATTTCTATATTGAAAGAAGATAATGTTTTTGACTGTCTAGTGTAAGAAAGAAGAAACACTTATATCCTGTGAGAAAATCTTCCTACTGGGCCAAAACTTTCTTCTCTAGCATTTAAATCTTTTTCCCAGAGCCTGAGCTGAGATTCCATCAGTAGTAGCATTAGGATTATCAAATCAAAGGAAAAAGAATAACCAAAATCCTATTACACAGCCTACCTCTTGAAATACTTCAAAGCAGGCCAACAGCTTTGTTAATGGTAAAACTGTTTTGATAAGTTATACTTAAATGATAATACAACATACAATTTATATTTCTGCACCTCCTTCCTTGTACACTTCAAACTACAGGCAAAGTTTGTATTGCAGCAGAAACAGAGCCCTAAATAATACAGGCACTCCTTAATTTTAGGCAACCTTGCAAGACCTAAATGGCCATAGAATCAGTGACTGTTTTATCTGCCTATTTTTCAGCATGGTTTCAGTCTTGCATCTTGTTGAAATTTACAATACTTTTCAGATACTCAAACACAGAAATTGCTGCAGGTGGAACATGAGACACTAAGAAAGTAAACAACTTCTGAGAATGGTAGTGATGGGGTCAGAAAAGCCAAGGCAAAGTTGGAACACAGCTTGGCAAGAGGCACAAAGAACAACAAGAAGAGATAGTGTAAGCGTACAGGTTGCAAAAAAGGACCAAGGAACGTATGCTCCCTGATAAGCAAGAACTGCAAGTGAGCATTACTGATATGGAGAAGGATGGCAACTGATATGGAGAAGGATGAAGTACTGAGTTTTGTCTCAGTCTTTCACCGGCAGTCAGGTCTCCCTCCCACTTCTCTCTAGTCTCTGATCCTCAAGATTCTTGTCAGGGGAGAGCAAAGTGCCTTCCACTATAAGCAAAGAGCAGGTTCAGAACCATTTGAGGAAGCTGAACAGCCACAAGTCTATGCCATCTGAAGATCCAAATTACAAAGCTATGAGACAACTAGTTGATCTTGCCAAACCGCTGGCCATATTTGAAGTCATGGCAGTTAGAGGAAGTCCCCAGTGACTGGAAAAAGGGAAATACTGTTCCCATTTTTAAAAAAGGGGAGAAAGGAGGACCTGGAGAACTGGAGGCTGGTAAGCCCCACTTCTGTGGTTGGCAAGGTCATGGTACAGATCCTTCCAGAAGATATGCTAAGATATGAGACAAGGAGGTGAGATGAGGCAGCCAGCAATCGTGCCTGACCAATCTGGTACCTTTCTATGACAGTGATAGCAGTGGTCATCAAGAGGAGACGAACAGATCTAGATGTGCAAGACATTTATTATGGGTTCCACATGACACCCTTATCTCCAAATTTGAGACAGACGGATTTGATGGAAGGTCTATTCAGTGTATAAGGAACTACGTGGATGGATGCAGCCAGAGGAGTGGTTAATGATTCTGTGTCCAGGTAGAGACTGGCGATGAGTCCCTTAGGGCTCTGTCCAGGACTGCTGTTCTTTAGCAGCTTTATCAATAACACACACAATGGGATTAAGTGCACCCTCAGCACATTCGCAGATGACATGAAGCAGAGCACTGCAATTGACACAAGAGAAGGACAGGATGCTAGACAGGAGATCTGGACGAACTTGAGGAATGCCCATGAGTTCAACAAATCAAAGTGCATGGTGCTGCATTTGAGCTGGAGTAATCCCAGATGTGAGCACAGACTGGAAATGAATGAGAACAGTCCTGTGGAAAAGGACTTTGGAGTTCTCATGGATGAAAAGTTGGACAAGAGCCAGTAAGACCCACTTGCAACCCAGAAAACCAACTGCATCCTGGGCAGCGTCAAAATCTGTGCCACCAGCAAGCTGAGCAAGGGTGACAAAGGTGCTCCAAGGACTGGAGCACCTCTCCTATTAGGACCGAGAGCTGGTGTTGTTCAGCCTAGAGAAGAAAAGGCTCAGTGGTGACCTCACTGTGGCCTCTCAGCATCTTAAAGGATGCAAAAAGGATGGAGAGATATTTTTATGTGACTACACAATGTCTGAACAAGAGGTAATGGTTAATGAAAGAGGGCAGGCTTAGACTAGATATTAGGGAAGAAATAGTTTAGGTGGTGAAGGTGAAGTGGTAAAGCACTGAAACAGGTTGCCCAAGAGAGGTTGTGGATGACCTCTCCATTGAAGTATTCAAGGCTGGGCTGGATGGGGCCCTGAGCAACCTGATCTAGTGAGGGGCATTCTTGCACATGGCAGGGTGGTTGGAATGAGATGGAGAACCCTACCAAGCTAAACCCTCTGTGATTCTACGAACCTGCATATTTTTGTGAAAATCTGCAATGCCTGCTTTTTCCCTGTTCTCCTTCTTATATTCCCTTGCATCCTATCTTGCAAATAATCACCATATAATTCTGCCTCTTAAAGTTACCGAACTACAAATTTTATCACGTTTCTTGCTGTCTTTTATGTTCCACAATTTTTCATAATTTTCTTGTATCCCAGACACCTTCTACTAGGCCTTCTGATGAGATGCATTGGTGTTGTCATGAAAAAAAACCTACAGCCAACTCAGAGACTTCCCAATAGGTTAAACACATTGGTGGAGGAACAATACCACCAGTGAATTTTTGCCAGTGGTAGGAGAAACCAGATGGACAACTCTAGACAGAAGTATCATTTAATTCTTAAAAAAATAGATCAGTTGGGGAAATGGGATGGCAGGCAAAATAAATCGACTTTGGAATGATCAAACAAATTAAAAATATTCCCTTCACAGGCATGTTTGTGATTTGTCACAAAATGCACTCACAATTGACAAGGAATAAACTCACCAGAATAATTCCAGTTCTGCAAAGAGTGATTTCTATTACAATGTAAATATTTTTCTTTAATTAAACTAGTAAGGAATAGCGAGTGCAAAAAGCATTCAAGGTGTAATCCTGATCCTCAGACTACTGTTACCAGTATAATGTACACAGAGCTGTTTACAACTTGTTTTAAGGCATAAAATGACTTGAATTTTCTTTAACAATGCTAACTCCCTTCACCTTTTAACAAGCTCTTGAAGATATTAAAGTTCCTGTTTTCTATTAATATAGACTTCTAACCCTAACTTCTAACCTCCAATCTATCTCAATCCTGCAGTTCTTCTGAGTTTTCTGAAAGCTACCTTTTCATATAAACTTGCTAAGCAGACAAGTCCAAATTCTGCCCTGCCTCTGCAATGGATGTAAAAGTAATGGCTATATTGACTCAACAACATCCAGTAAATTCCTCCCTTACAATCCTATGTAGCAAAATCCGGCAGCTGCTGTTAAAAGTGAATGATGTGTCACTGCATCAACCCAACATTCACAAAGAATTCACCTACCCCCTCAGAAAACACAGCAGTACAAAAATTTTAGACCATGCCACATTAACTAATTCAATTTTCTGCAGGTATTGATGTTATAGATGCAAAACATTCAACACTGCATAAAGTCTCCTTGCTGTCCCTGAAACAGCTTTATCAGTTCCCAGTGTAAATGCTGTCAAAAAATACTGGTGGAACTGAAGAAATTAGTTACAAGCACAACTATGCTTTCTCCAAAATTCCTGCTATCTTTACTTGGTCCTTCAATATTCTGAAACCACAGATAAGCTGAATAAAGGCATCAAAACTCTATTACATTATCAAAATAACATGAACATCTGTTACATATTACCTTTTTCCTCTACTAGGAATTTCAAGACTAGTGCTGGAAGAATTACTTAGTTTCCCATTCCTTACTTCAGCCCACACAGTGCCATCTATACTCTTCCCACACATATTAATGTCAAGTACAAAGAGAAAAACAGAACTTTGTACACAGGCAAGAAAATGTGTTATTTCTGCTGAGCAGAACCTGTTTGCACTGGCAAGAAAAATGCAAAACATACTCACTGAAAGATTTTGCTCACTTTCGTAAAACATTCTTAACTACCTGTGATAACTTCCTTGATACTCTTCATTCATGTTATACAATCTGCTTTGCAAACCAGTATTTGGGTTTTTTGGACAAGAAAATGTAAGAATTTATTCACTGCTGTATTATACCTTGACAGTGAGCTTTGCCAAATGCTGTAAAACCCAGATGCGATGGGACCAGGCATTGTAGTTGCTTGGATATCTCCCAGCAGCTTCGGAGCAGACTTTCATTTCCTCCTGCACTAGTCGGTGAATTCTCTCCACAGGTGCTGTTCCCAAGTTTCCTTTAGTTGCAAGACTGGGCAAGTTTTCCTGAATCAGTTGCTGCAGTATCCATCGTCTGGTTAAATGATGTAAAGTGTTAATGGTGAGAGAGCAGTTTTAAGAAAAAAAAAAAGGGTTTTTATTTGCATATCAAATCTTTCCAGTATTTCTATTTTCTGAACTACACTGCAGCTAGGTAATGAGTGAGTGCTAAACAACCATCTGAACACTTGCCATGCTAAAAGATACTGCACGACGATCACAGTCCCAACACAGGTGTATCAGTTTGCTCACTCTAAGTGATCACGGCTACTTACAGCATAATAAAATAAAACAAAACAGATGGAAACAACAAATTTGTGAAAGAGTGCAAGAAATGTGTACATGACATTTCTAATGGGCTACTCTTTCAAAGTCTTGCACAGCACTAAAATGAAGTAGCCAAAGTGAGATAGAAAAATGTGATTTAATAAAAAAATTAACTCTTCTTAGTATCTTTTACATCTGACAGTACTGCACACCACAACCAATTCAAATTGGTTTCTGTACATCACCAGGAGCAACCAAGTCCAAAAGGATTATGGTTTCAAGGTCTATAGGTATAAGCAAAACAAATGTTTTTACTGATGAATGACACATATTTGATTTCATGTGTCTGAGATATGCATAGATTCCTAGATGTTTTCTTTTGTTGTTTTACTTAGGATAAAGTTTTAGTAGTATTTTTAGAGGCAACCTCAATGCTGCATCTGCAGCCCCAACACAAAAGGGTTCTACAAAAGTAGATTACAGAGGTGTAAACTTCCACAGAGCAGCACATGTCAATGGAATTGCAATAGTCCAGTGTGAAATGCTCTGGAGAGATGGACATGCTCTGGTGTGCAACACAGAAGTTATCCTGTTTTCTATGGCCTCACATGGGTTCCAATAATCAATTGTTACTTTCAAAGGTGTCAAAATTTCTTTTAACTCCAGGTTAAAAGAAATCAATAAATAAAATACAAGTAATAAATTCACTTTCTTGAAAGAGAGAATTCTATTTTGCAAGCCATATGTAAAATTATATATCTACATGCACATAAATAAAAAATAGATAAGTCAACCACATATTAAAGAAATTGGTAACTCATCTGCTTTTTCTCTCATTTCAAGACATTCATAATATGCTTGTTCACTCATGGGCTTTATCTACACTGTATCTTTTTCACTCAGTTATCAAAAAAGGATGAAGTATTGGAAGACAATATTAAAGATAATTTATGAGAATGCAATTTTAAATTGTGTTTCTTACCAAAAATTACAAGCAATGTATGAACACTTCCTTCCTATATAGCATTTGTTTTAAATAAAGATGTACAGCTAAGCAAACCATGCTCTGACCATTGTACAAAAGTATTTGATGAAATGTGGTAATTTTGAAGACTTAATTTTTATTTCTTAAAAATGTCTTTGATCCAAACATCACAATTTAGTATTTTTTTACTTCAGTTCATAACTATGCTAGAAATGGAAAATTCTAAAATAGTCTAAGCAAAAAAACTCAATGAGCACTGTCACTCTTAACACAAGATATGTATTATTATTTCATTAACATCAACTTCTGAGTAAAACCATAAAGACAAATTACGTCAGCTCTGTAATTACTTCAATTTCTTAAAATGAGCATGTTTTATAAAACAAGGAAATCTGATAAATTATATATGGAGAAGAGAGTGAAAAAATTCAGACTTTATGGTCTGGCCACAGCATCAAAAAACCCTGTAAAATTAAATTAGAGCTACTTTCTAGACAATGCAATCTCAGAAGATTTAAAATATATTTCTGGAATCTGTTGAATACCATGGTATTATTTGGTTTTTATGCACAATTTTCTCCAATTTATTTGGAATTTCTTTCATTTTTGCATGTTCCTATTGCTCTTACAGTTCCTGGAATTACTACAAAGGATTGTTACTACAAGGATTGTTAGGTAACAGCAGCACAATCAATAGATACATTGACTGTATATGCACAAGGTATATCTGAACCCCCAAAATATACAGCAGGAGTTCATCTGACAGAATGAATAACAATTATTTTGGCATCTTCAGTGAATGTATCTGCCATGTATAAGAAAAAAATTTGGTTATGCTTTACTGAATTTTATTTTTAGCCCCATTTTAGGTTTTCGCATCTTCTGTCTGAAATTTAATACCGTGGAGGAACAGGAAACCCAAACTTAATCATTATGCTGATTTTTTGAAATATTTTTTACAATTTTATTTCCTAACATGTATCAATCATGGTCAGTATATCCAAACCCAAGCCAAACCTTTGTGCAATCACCCTCAAATATACCTTTCTAATGTAGGTAAATAAGAGAAAGAAAAACAAATTATGACACTAGCAAAATACCCCTAATTTAAGTTCTCGTGGAAATCATAGACAGAAATTTTTAGTACTTCTGAAATGTAAAAATAAATATAAAGAACCTAACATTCTAACTTATTTGATAAAAACATATTTATCATCATGATAATATGGATAGCATGAGGTTCAGCAGTACTAACATGCAAAAAAATCTCATTTTTCTGGTGTTAGCTGCCATGTAGAAAAGGTGAGCTATGACAAACCGCAAGATTTCTTTCCCATTATAACCACATACTTTTCCTTCAAAGCGATCAAGCAGCACAAGCCAGTAGTATGAGGATGATGAAAAGAAGTTGAATATCAAAATTAAAAATCAATGCTGCAGAAATTCATTGTTGTTGCTGAATCAGTGAAACACCGTGGAATATTCCATGCACAACTTGCTAGGTTTACATTAGGAATTTTAAGCTCATGCATGCACTGACAAACAAGAGTTTATCAACAACTTCCACTTCCAAAAATTCTCATGTAGTCAGTAAGTTCTGTTATGTTCTTTATAGAATATTAAGCCCCTAATGCAGTACCAACTTTACAGCTGCCCTAATGCTAATCATCTGAAACACACACATTGTTAACTGCTTCCTAATGTGTTACGTTTAAATCTCTTCAGAGATATCTATAAAAGGTTGATCTACCTTTTTATTTCTATAATGAAAAAAGATCACACACTTCACTTGGCTCTGCTACAGGCATTTTATGGTGAGTCATGACTGAGATGGTGAGCCTTGTGCATTTGAGTACCTCTGGAGTTGAATTTTCCAGATATGTGATCTGTTATTTTAATATCCAGTAGTGGTGACTGAATGATTTAGTTTAAGTTAGAAATAACAATAAATTCACCAAATCAAAAAGGCCAGTACCGACATAAAAAGAACACAGCTTTATTTATAAAGGTTGGCTTTAACAGAATATTCACTTTCTGAAATAGACAAGCAGCAGAGTAGTAAGTTGGAGGGAAAGAAGAAACCTACAGTGCTCAAATACTTACAGTTGTGGAATCAGAATTTTCAGGTTGAGAATTTTAGGTGCTGCAAGACATGACAAACTTACCCCACCTCTGAAGTTTATTTTAAAATTATGCATCAAAAAAGTGCATACGGTTTCAGTTCTAAGAGTAGCATATAGACAGGTAGCTTCAAAAGCCAAAGCACAGTATTCTGCAGTGACTGGTTCAAACAAGCTGATACATTTCTCAATGTCCTCCTGCACCTATGACTCTCCTTTAACCTAGGAACATGAAATAAAAAACCCTAGGAAAAATGTTAGAGGAGTAAATGGGAGGCAAAGGAAACCAACCTATGGATCCATGTTTCTGGACTCTTTGGGAACTTGGTTAATGCCAGTTTTCCAAGATGCAAATCTTTAAGTGGATTTAAAGTGCCAGAAAGTATTAATTCTTTCCTACAAAAGATAAAATAAATCTGTGTGAATAAAAGTAGTAACCTGAAAGCAGAACACAAATCCCAGTATCAAACTGCATGGCATTTCCTCTATATCATAACAGAACTTCACTGTCAAACTACAAGAGTTTAAAAACCCTTTAGTACACTCATCCGTTTTACTACACATACATATGTACTATACAAACATGCACAAAGAACTTTATCTTAATCTGGCACATACAAGCCATTGGTTTTCAAACCTACCCAGAAATTACTGAGTCAACTACCAGTAGGGTTACATATACGAATAAGCGTCCCTTCTTGAAATTAAACCCCTTAGATCACTGTGTACACCTAAAAATACTCTTACACAGAGCACTCCTCCACACTTACTTTTATTTTTTAAATACTGTTGAAGATACATTGTCAAGGTTCCCTAAATTTAAGAAGAAAAGGGAAATGTTCTCTGTGTGTAGAATGTTTTACAAACTTAACAAAAAGGATACAATTGCTCCATTTATTTAAATGTAAAATAATCTTTGGTTAAAAAAAATTAAAATTTGCCCTGACAAAAACTTAGTATTTATCCAACACAACCCTTCCTAGAGTACGTCCCACAGAGAGAGCAAAATAAAAATCTGTACTTGGCCGTCTCACCTTCCTTGCACAGAATTCCCTGCCCCTCACCCTCTTCCTTCTAGCTTTGTAACTCTTATTGCCTGTTCTGAGCATGTTTGTAGACATCACTCCATCACTAGTTACTCCAGAGGCTTTAGTCTTCATATGCTAGTCTCCAAGTAGGTAGGAGCTTTAGTAGGAGCTTTAGTCTCTAGTAGGTAGGAGCTTTGAAGTAAAGATACAATAAGTTCCAAAGTTACCATGTGCAGAAAGAAAATACACATTTCCCAGAATCTGCAAAAGTCACAACTGAACATTGAAGAATGCAAGAAGCAGAAGGAATTTTGGCATGGGTTTTGGTTTTTCTAATAATTTCTGATTCGTCACAATAATGGGCATGGCACTAGGAGGTGAGGAGCGAATGATCAGCTTTTTGACCAAAAGACCCCAATGAGACAGGAGGAAATACATTCTGGAAAGATCTGATATCAAATAATACGGCAAAAGTCCTCTGCAGCCTGACGCAGAAATCATGTTGTCCTAAAGTTATGGCCCAGGTCTCACAAACAAACTGACACAACTTCTTTCTGTGAGTACATATTTACTGTCTGACTTAGTAATTTTTAGTAGGAAACTGCCTCCATCTGGCACTTTGGCTTTGTGTTGCTGTAATTGAAACTTATAACCACAGTCAGAAGCTAATGCTTCTTGTTGCAACACTAACAGTGAGCAAATATTATTTAAAATTGAGCAGAGTGGGGAAATATATATCAATCCTTATGGAAGTTTTGCTTCTGATAGCTGCTGGGACATCTATTTTTATCTCAACCAAGTTCCAGAATGCTTCAGATTGGATGCTTTTAGCTGGTTTTTAACAGGTAGTTTGGATAGATCAACCAGAAGTGGCAGACTGACCAGACCATTCTGTGCCAAGGCACTCAAATTTGGAAAGCAGACAAAAATAAGATTCAGGGTCAGCACTGGAGCAGGTGGAACAACTGTCTCATTACTGCAATGCAAAAGGTGACATTTTGGTAAAAATTACTTACCACACACACAGAATGAAAATACAGCCTAGATCAGTCTGATACTTAAAGCAAATACATAAACATGTTTAACAAAGATTTAGATTACCAGGTCACCTACCTCCCAAAACCTAAACTTTTAGTGAAGAAATTGCTCTTTCTTTAATAAAATATTCACTGTAAGTAAACAGCCTCACACTTATACACTCTTGAAGTAAACTTCCTCTTTTGCAAAGCTGAGGAACAATATACACAAGATCTACCCTCACTGCTGTAGTAGAAAAGCTGGTTTTAGCTGTAATTATTTTCAAACGAGATTATGCCAATCACAAAGGACTACAAGCACTAGTATGACTGAAATACCATACACTCCCACATAAACCTCTTCTAAGCTCTTCCAGCTAACATCCAACTTGAGACATAATTTTCAGCTCACTTTCTTGCCATGTGGAACATAGATAATGTTTCAGCTTTAAGGATTATAGCTCCCATAAAAGATAATCTGGAGTATTTTTGACTTCCCTTATGCTAACACCTTTGAAGTCATTCATATCTGAAAGCAAAATGTGATTTTTCAGAGTGTCATGTTACCTAATGTCTTTTCATCAATTGTACATGCCAGGAAGTATAACAGGGAGAACAAAGGCATTTATGTAAATTCCCTTACAATCACTCACATAAAAATTTAGGTTGTTTCAATTTGCAAGACTTTTCAACTTCTAGAAACACAGGATAATTGAATTGAGGATTGTTTTGGGTTGAAAAATGTAACCAAAAAAGTGTATTCTATTTCCATCTGTTGAAACCGGTTGGGAGATGCTGTTTTTTATCTCTTGTAACTCTGGGGGGGAAGAGGGTGGATGCCTTCTCTTAATGGGACAACTGATAACACCAGATAAGGCAGTGCCTTCCAGCCATCTTCCTCCGAGGGACATCACCTGTGAATGGGTCATTTAAGGCCTCTCACGTGACTGAGAACATTACCTCATTCCAGTGTGAGATGCATCACCCAGTGAAGAGAAGCCAACCATTCCCTACCCAGATAAAGTGGAAACACAGGGACCGCAGATCAGCCGGTTTTCCACTGAATTCTCGGAGGAAGACTGGACCCATCTCACCAGCACTGGACTCTTTTTTTTCTACAGGATCATCTCGACTTCACAGAACAAGATCTGTTACTCCAGGAAGACTTACTTGGACTGCTTCCAACACCCTGACAACAGGGTATCAGGTCGTATCTCTGACTCTGTCAGGGTTTTCTAGGACTTTTGTTTGCTTGTTTGTTGTTTGTACTACTGCATTTGTATTTTTGTTTTTTAATATTCCTAATAAACAACTGTTATTCCTATTCCCATATTTTTGTCTGAAAGCTCCTAATTGCATAATTGTAATAATTTGAACGAAAGGGTTTTTTAAATTTTCCATTCCAAAGGAAACTCCAGTTTTCCCCGACAGATACCTGTCTTTCCAAACCAAGACAAAGATTAACAACTGGAGATATCTTTTATCTCATTCAGTACAACAGAGGTTTCTCTCAGTTCCTAGAACTGACACACCTGTTCAGCACGTTTTCTTCCGCCATATAATTACCTCTTGCTCAGGTCTCAGGGTTTAGGTTACAGTTTCTGCCCTTCTGTAACTTTCCAGTCACTTCAATTTAAATAAATAAATAAACAACAAACATATGTACTAGGCACATTACAACTCTTTAGAACAGCAATAAAGTCAAGGCAGACCATCTATTCCGAGCTAGACTAGATAACATTTTTAAAGTTCTGATTTCTCCTGTCCTTCAGTAATCAGATACAACTTGCGATGATTGTCAGCTGAACTGAAATGCTCATTTGTCTTCCACAACACCATTTTAGTCTTCTGACTTGGCTCTGCCTGTCCTGTGTCCTTTCCTAGGAAGGAATTTTCTTTTCTCTCTCTCTTCTTCTCTTCAAGTTCAGTGCTACTGAGTCAACCACTATCTCTGAAGCTTTCAGCACAATTCAACATATGAAAAGGGGATTATCACAGCCCACAATGAAAGAGTCAGGAAACACACTGTGTGCAGGGCTGCTATTCAGTAGACAACTAGAACATTATTAAGAGTCTATAATGCTTTTTCCCCCTCAAAATAAAGCAGTGAACTTGTGAATGGAGAACCCAAGATGAACCTGGCATGACAAACATTGTTTGAGCAACAAGAAACCAATCATCCCATAACAGATCCATCATGTTCTGCAAGCAGAGTGCAAGTATCATACAATTAGTTCTCGGCTTGGACTACCTCAGTATAAGGATTTATCACCAGCATCTGTACAGAACACAGTAAGACCTCTACTCTGTGACTGATTATGCCACACAGCTGGCTAGCTTGACCTGTAATTTCACAGAGAAGCTGAAATACATGTCAACTTAACTAAAGTGCCTCCCCTTCAAAAGAGCAAGCTCCTAGCAGAAACCTAGAATGATGCAGGGTCAGATTCAGTAAAGCAGTTCTTTTACTAGAGTAAGCTCACTGGTAACCTCCACAGACACTGACTTGTGTAACAAAATCTCTGCTGAACAGAGCTTCAAAGACAGACTGATTGGTAGACCTAGTCAACAATTCGGGGAGTAAGCCCAACTTCTGTAGTGTATGTTTTGGTAAATCAGAAACATCATACAAGAGAAAACAATCCTCATCCATGTTCCTTAGCATTTTTAATTCCACTTACAACTTTGAACTACCCTTATCATGCACATAAAAGCTAACTCTTTCAGCTGTCAGGGACCAAAAAAAAAAAGAAAAACCAAAACCAAACAAACCCACAACCCCCCCCAAATAAAACACAGACTTAGAAAGATGAATGCATGTGCAATAAAAAATTCCACAAAACATAAACCAAAAATCAGTTATAAGTACTGTAAAATGAGATTACTGAAACAGCTCTAGTACTTATACAAGTTCCTAATTCCATTAGATCGCTTAAAAGCTACTCAGCTATACATTTTCATGACAGTAAACCCTTTCCTATCACATACATCCCCCTTCTTTTAGACCCACAAGTCAGCAGTGAAAGTAGAAAAAAGGAAAAGCTGAATTTGCCATAACTAGGGCTGACAACTAGATGCAGCCATCATCTTTCTAGGTCATTTTGTTAACGAACCACCTGCAATAGTGCACCGTAACTACAGATGTCCTGTTTTCCATTAATGCACTCCTAGGGGCTATCATAGTTTTGTCAGCCCTCCAGCCCTTCTGAAACTATAGCTTTAAGACTGTCTCCAGTCTTACCTAGGCAGCAGAAAGAGAATATTTCTCCAACGCTGAGATTTACAGAACAGTCTTAAGATTAAAAAGTTGTAAGGAATTGTTGTTTCTGCACCTCCTGAAGAGCAAGAAGATAAAATCCTGCTTCTCCTCCATTACGACTCCTGGACAAGTTCTGAAGCTTAATCAAGGATGAAGCTATACTGAACTCAACAAATACAAGAAAGGAAAGGGGATGGGGGAAACATGTTCAAAATAAAGGGTAGACACCTTCTCCCCTCTCTTGTGGTGTATCTACTGTGCTTTGATAGCCTGCACTGGTAGTGGCAGCAAACTGAGCTGGAATGTCAAAAGAACTTAAAGAGAAGTAAAAATTACAACAGTGAATACACACACAGACATCAGTTGAGCACTACCCTCATTAACTGCAGGAGGAAAGAGGAATGGTAGTACAGTGGGACTTATACATTCAGAAAATGTGGTGCAAACCTGGCTTCATATGCAGCACTGTAATCTTCAACCTACAATTAAAAAAACCATAACAACCAAAACAAAAACAACACCAAAAACGCAACCAACCCAACAAAAACGAAAAAAGGGCACTCTCAAACTATCTGTAATATACAGGAAGGAAGGGATTTTTGGCGTTCCTTTGGCACATCTTAGCTGACAAGTTCTTGCTGCTAAAAGTCACTAACAACCACTTGAAACAAAGCTTTCAACTGACTCAAATAAGGCCCAGGTCTTTTGATGGCATTTTTTTGAGTGCAACATACCTCACATTCCAAGCAGTGGTGAAGTCAGGGTTGAGCAGTAGCAGGGTACACGTGATATCTATCAGCTCTAAACATTGGAACAAGAGACATTAAGATTAGTAATGATTTGCACACAGCACTGACGTCTCTGCAGTCCCTTACTCCCTCTCAAAGTCTGTCTGCTATGGGCTATTGTACCCCTGTAAAATATTGCTCTCATTCCAGAAGAAATGATAGCTTAATTTAAGAGGGAGCAAGATCTGCCATATGCTCCCTTTTCATTATTTAAAATAATGAATAATGAGTATGCCCTCAGCAAGGAAAAATCATCATATAAAATCCTTGAGTATTCAGTGATTTCAACCACACACACTGTATATGACAAGCAGAATTCTCCAAAGAAAATCCAAAGATTTTTAAATATTATAGAGAAGTAAAAATATACCCTACTACTTTAGAACAAGGATGAATAGCAAATGGCTGCCATATACCATACTGTTACAAAAATTGCACACACTATAGAAATCTTGTAGCTAAAAAATTAAACACAACAGCTAGCTAAGAATGAAGATTATAAAAGTACCCTCTATTGAACTGTACAGTAAACACTTTAAATACATTGTGAAGCATTTCAGACTGAAGTTTTCACACTAATTCAACAAAAAACGCAAAGCAAAAAATAGAACATTTCCTTGCCTCCCTGCATTTAATCACTATACACTGTAGATTTATGTATTACACTTATTTTTAACTATGTCATAGAAAATTAATGTGACTATCCATCTTTTACTGTCAGTTCAATTTGGCTACATTCTCTCCTAATCATGCTGCATTTAACATACTAATTAGATCATACTTCAGGTGATTTCCAGCAAATAAGAGATACTTCATTAGCAGAAGAAAAAAGAAAAGGGTGGTATTTCATGGAAACAGATCTCTGGTTAGTGCAGTTAATATGACAGCAAAATGAACTGTAAAGAAATTCAGCAGTGACAGGGCATAAATTAATTCAAAACACAAAGGGACACAGCTTCATGTATTTTTAAAACAAGAGTCAATATTTAAGTAGGTCTAAAAGTGAAATACCTTCATATATTACTGTGTGTCTGATTGATCATTTATGTCCAACAAAGACATTTTGTTTTCCATTATGTTCTTCCTTATGAGGAATATGCTAAACCACCATATAATGCAAACAGTGCTGGGTGGTGGGGTGGTGGTGTGGAATTCTTTAGTGTACTGTTGACTTTGCATTAAGCTGTAGTGTCTTGAAAAATGTCTCAAGGAATGAAGTTTCTATTTTCACAAATTTTAGTTAAACCCCTCTTTACTGCCAAGGAATAAATATTTCTCATATGCGCACAGCTTCTTCCTAATTTGCTGCCTAAAAGTACAAATACTATTCCTTGGTTTACCTAGTTCCTGAACCAGCAATGTATTTCAACACTCACTTAATTTTGTGCAGCTGACTATCTCAACTCAACTAGGATTACTGACATACACAAAATCACACACGTACATAAATTAAACACGTGCTAAGTGTTTTGTGGCTACTGTTTCAATTTTACATTCAAAAATTAGTTTGGAACAGTTACCAAAATATCATCTTTATATGGAGGTATAGTTAAAATTGTGAGCTGTGATTGTTTCACGTACATTTTCCATTTTACCTACAACAATGGTGTTAGTAATTATTAGGTACTACCAATGCACATCATATGACATGCACATCAAGCAAAAATTTATTATAGCTTATTTCAGTCTTTTGAATACTTCTCAGAAAAGATTTTCAAAGTCTACTTAGAAGAGTACAGCTTGTTTAGTAATGATTTCCAGTTAATATGACCATTCTGGTAATCTCAAAGGTCTGTAACAGCATCCAATCACGTCCAGCTTAAATAGAATTTGTTCGTGTTTTGTCCATTTTTCCATTACAGAGCTTCACTGCATCCTGAAAATTATCACAGGAAAGATGCAGATAATAAAAGGAAAATCTACAAGTAATACCCAGTTCTTTCACATCAACGCTCCTTGATAGAAGTAACAGATGAAGATTCATGAAGTGTGGATTCAGAGTCACAGATGTGAAATGACACAGTTTAGTAACCTCTAAGCCACTTTTTAACAGGAAGTCTTATGACAGATGTGGCACACAATGACAGTAGTTGCCAACTATTCCCCCATCTTTTATTTACAATTTAAAATTACTTTTTATTAGATACGTTTCAAGCAAACTATTTTTTAATAGGTACTCACACTTGAACATGTTCTTTTGCACATTAAAGTCTCCCCAACTGCAAAAGGACAAAAAAACCCTCTTCTCACACATTTGAAACTGACTTACTGACTTTTGTAAATGAGGAGACAAAGCAGAATGGAGTTTCATTTTCAAAAGAATGCCAAACAAGTTGCAGCCACTAGACTAAAATCCATTCCATTGCAGTATTCACAGACAGAGTTTTCTGAGCTGCATTTTGAGAGGAAGGGTTCTGCAAGGTTTCACCTGTGAGGAAAGCAGAGGCCCACGGACAACATCCATGTGGTATTGGCAGGCATCACAACAAAGCACCTGCACTGGTGATTGGAGCAGGGTGCTAGCACACAGGTAATGGCTATCAGGTGTCTTTAGAGACCCAAAAATATGACATAGATCTCAATGTTTGTAGTTTGGCTTGAAAAAAGATTTTCTCTGTGTGGAAATTTCAACGGTTAGACTTTACAATAACAGCTGAGACTAAAATGAAATCTCCCTGCTGAAGATTTGCACCATAATAACAATACACATCAGAAACTCCTATGTCAGACCTCCAAAACCACTGCAATGAGAACCATTGGTGTTGCTAAGATTGCCTGTGCTAGTAGGTTCAACTGTTTAAATGCTGAAGTTTGTATTTAGCTATGTATCAGCCAACATAAATTACATTCCCTGTATTACATTTTATTGAATTTTGTATTGTCTGCATTCCGAATTTCAAATTTGTAATGATGTCACAATCAACAGTTTCTATCCAAACTGAAAAAATCAACAGCAGCAGGTTGGTGGCCGTTATCAAAAAGATCCTGGTCTTAATGGGTCCAACCATGAACCACAAAAACCAAGAAAATATTGAAGTTACTTATATTAGCAATACAAATCCCCAAGTTAAAGACTCTTTTAAAGATGTCTGTAATGAGAAAAAACATTCAAGAAAATAAATTATGTAAAAATAAAAAAAATAAAGGGCAATGTAAGATTTATTGAGTCCACAAAATACTTCTCCTAGATAATCATATAATGACATCAACTCTCTAGGAGGAGTGTGGGAAACACAATTACACAAACACACACAAAAAATCTGTTAGACAAAAATAAAACACACTCACTGGGTCAGTCATACCCAGCAACACATGAAAACACTTCAAGTTCTTAAAGCTACTCTTTTGAAGGGCTATTAATTCTAAGGATGAAACCAGTGCACTGTCACTCTAACACCACCCAAGGTGTACAGCTAGCACTGGAAGACTCTAGGCTGCCAGGAGAATGGGTCCCTACTTGTCATGAGGTGTCTGGCATTTCATGCTACTCTTTCTGAAATGCTTGCATTATATATCCATATGTTTGTAACAAGAATCAAAGTGTGTTTAACAAATCAAGAGCATGTTTAGCAAATCTAGACCCCACCATCAGGTAGACAAAAGCAGGCAACACTCTTGGACTTAAGAATGCTCCCTTCCCAGGATCCACTAAAGACCTCAATCTTCTATCTCTGTATTACCGCAGAAGGCAAAAGAAGTTCAAGTGCACATTTACAGACCTAACCAACACGACCTGAATGCGCTGTACGTTACACTTTAATAACCATCACTGCACAGCTGGCTTCATCCACTTAAAGTGGCACAAACTACAGCAATGAAGTACTAAAGAAAAGTAGATATCAAAGGGGAAATGCTACTGACCAGACATAATCTCTTGATCTACACAGACCTACTCTCAAAACTTACCTAGCAGTAACACCAAGTATTACACCATGTTAGTTATGACTAGCTGCTAGACTCTGCACCAGATGTATGCCAGCATCCTACTTTTTAAAACATAATTCTTAAACTCACTATTTCATAAAGCAGCCAGAGAGACTGGCTTAGCTACAGCTGCAATCAACACAACCAAATGAATGGTGGCTGTTTGGTATGCTTCAGGAGGGAAAGACAATCCCAAACATTTTGAAGCAAAATGGACACAGTCAGTGCCTTATGGACAGGTTAGTTACACATAAACAGAAAAAATTAAATATGGAAACAGTCCAAAACTGAAACCCAGCTGCATCTGAGATACTAAAGATCTGAACTCTGTGAGTGGTCACAGGCTGCTCTTCAACAGAACAGATATCCCTCTTTCTGAGGGGTGTGAAAAATACCATAGAAGGAAACAGATACGAGAAAGAAGTCTCCAAAAGAAAACAAACAACAGAAATAAGACAGTGAGAAGCCCAGCATAAGAACATCCTTTATTCCAACTGCTATTTAGAAGATATAAATAAACAATAAACAAAATCTTGTTTTATAAACTAGTTATTGTTTTTCATTCTTACTCTGAACAGGACACCTTACAAGCAAGTCAAACACCTCCTATGTCACACCTGTTCGTAATACTTTATTTTGAATTTTTAAAGAACATATGCAGAAGAATTTTTCATTCAAGTTAAACTAAAAACCAAACTAAAACAAAGAGATGAGAAAGGAAATAAAAAGTTACAATTATCAAGCAGTTGGGACTAATAATTTCTGGTACCTCTACATCTGAAACACACTGCACTCATTTCTTACAGTAGATATATACATCACCACATTTTCCTTTTGACTCGGGAAAACAGGAGAAAATTCCTTCTATATCAACTAACATCACTTCCTCAAATAATTTACTGAAGTAAGTTGTCTGTCTCTAACCTTTCTAGTTTGGGCAAGAGAGAAAGAAAATTTATTTTCAAGTGACCCTAAACTTGTTCAAGTTAAGATGCACAATCCAAAACCTGCTCTCCTCAGTAACCACCATTTCTTCCAGAACAGGTTAAACTGGCATTATGAAGGGTAAATTATCCAGACAAAGGCATTGAGTGCACCCTCAGTCAGATTGAAGATTATGCCACCACGGATGGGAATGATCTGCTGGAGGGTAGGAAGGCTCTGTAGGGGGATCTGGACAAGCTGGATCAGTGAGCCGAGGCTTGTATGAGTTTCTGATGGGTCCTGCCCCTGGGCCACAACAGCACTGTGCAACATCGTAAGTTTGGGGAAAGCATGCTTGGTGGAAAAGGACCCAGGAGTGTGGACTAGAACCAGCTTAGCATGAGCCAGCAGTGTCTTCCCAGGTGGTCAAGAAAGCCAATGGCATCCTGGCTTGGATCAGGACGTGTGATCACAGTGTGGCCAGCAGGATCACATCAGTGAACATCTCCATGTACCCACTGACACATCAAGGTGCTGAAGTGAGCCCAGAGAAGGGCAACTGGAGCACAAGTCTTATAATGAGGAGCTGAGGGAGCTGGAGGTGTTTAGCCTGGAGAAAAGGGGGCTTCAGGGAACCTTGCAGTTCTCCAGAACCACATAAAAGGAGATTGTAGCCAGGTGAGTGTCAGCCTCATTTCACAGATAACAAAAAACAGGACGAGAGAAAATGGTCTCAGGCCGCACTGGGAGAGGTTTAGGTTGAATATGTGGAACAATTTCCTCTTTGAGAATGTCAAAATTGAAAGAGGCTGCTCAGGAAGTAGTAGAGTCACCGTCCCTAGAGGTATTCTGGAAGACGTGTAAACACAGCACTTAGGAACATGGTTTAGTACTGGACTTGGCAGTGTCAAGTTTATGGGTAGACTCTGATCTTTGAACTCTTTTCCAAACAAAATGATTTTACGATAAATTTTTTAAAAGTGCACTAAAAATCACATAATATACTCTTCTCCAACTCAGAACTCACCATCCTTGTTCAGCCACTGTTTTCTCTGTCTGTAGAGGAGAAGTTTATTGTGGACATATGGCAAAAGAAACTTCACACACCAGCTCTCCACACCAAGCTTGTTTTCTACCAGGACAATAGGGCTCCGGTTATATCTGGCTTCAGGGCAGGGTATTAATCCAATTTCATCTCTTAAAAAACAGAAAGAAATATAATTAAGCTTATTTCCAGTATGTGACAATTATTTTTCTCTATAGAGCATACTGACAACGCTTCCCAGCCAAATATTCCATCATCTGTTTTCCTCGTCTTTGCTGAAATCCATAACCTGAAAAGTCTTACTTGATTTTCACAAAGATCCTAAATGATGAAGGCCCCATTTCTTCTATTTTTAGACTATCATCCAAGCAGTTTAACTCAGCTGAATCAACACAAGCACCCCTGGTTTTGTAATAAATATGCAATAGAGCTGTAACAATTGCTTCAGCAAGAGAAACTCAACATGCTAACTAGTACAGGCACCTGACTGACCAACAGCTACCCAGGTGTGCCTTGCTGCACCATGACCAGGTGCTCTAAAACTAAAGATCACACAGAAGAATATGCTCACTGCCACATGTCCCATTTTTCGTTGTCCTAAGCAAGGCAGCATGGTTAACAGGGGGAAGATTTGAGACACAGAGGCCAGTCTGATTAGATGACACCTCTGTCTGAGAAACTTAAGCCTTTAAAACAACAGTGACAAACATGACCATTTGTACCAGCAAACAAAGCACAAGAGACTCGGTTGTTTAGTTTCAAGAGGCCATACCATATTTTACTTTTTCATCAGGTTTTTCTAGCATGCTGAATAGTTGCTTCAGCAGCTTCTTAAAAATAAACGCAGCTCATCAAGGATTCACACTTGTTTGGATAGAAAGCAACATTGTTTTATACTTTCCATTATGCATCATTTATTTCTTTACCAACTCCCATTCAATGGAAAAAATTGCTGCTAAAGAGGGAAATCCTCAGATCTCACACACGATACACAAGATTTTTTGTGATCTCAGAAAACAAATTCTCCATCTTAATTCTTCTTAATACAAGATTTACAGATACCCTTCGAATGTCAGCTCCTAAACCTCAAATCAATTTCTTAAATAAAATTTATTACTGGGTAATCTGAACATACTGATTTAGTAATCTGTCCTCACTGGACTGTTACTGAAGAAATTAAAAGTGGCATAGTGTGCTTACTTAAGAATGTATTTGCTTATTCAGAAAACAGATTTCATCTTCCATCCATCACAACATATATCACAAGCCACAGAAAACACAGGTACGTTAAACTCAAGGTAAAACACTTGCAAATCATGTAGCTCTGTCTCCAAACACACACTCGGGTCCCTTTAGCTTTCCTGGTCAGCTGAGAACAGAGAGAAGAAAAAAAAGCATTCTCCTACCCCACTAAAAGCAAGAAATTATTATCAAACCAAGATCCTTATCTGTACTCCTCCATCTAACACAAGCTAAGCTATTCAAGAAGCAAGATTAAACCTAAAATGACATTCCAGTCTGCTTCTTTCGACACAGTATCTTAATAGGCCAAAGTTTAGAGGCATTGCTGGGCCTTTCTTTTATGAATGCTAAACTCAGTCCTTGCACACAGGGACAAGAAAGTGTCCAAAAGCAATGAAGATGTAGTCAAGCACTGCTTGGCTAATTAACTCTGTGAATTACTGTAAGAACTTAGCAGCTGTAACTTACAAACAGTATACCAAAGGTAAACAGCAAGGAGAGAAAAAACCCACAAAACAAACATCCACATCTTTACTTACTACCAAATGCAGGAATTCTGACTTGCATGAGCTAAATTTCACAATACTGGTTTGAATACACCAAATCAGCAGACACATGCAGTTTGCACAAAGCTGGCAAATCAGTCTGAAACACTTCAGAATGTACTCTGGTAGCCAAAATCATCAGAAGACTAAACCCACTGCATACTGAAATGTACTACAACATAGTGCCACACAAAAGATGCTTGATCTGGTAACTAATTAGTTTTTGCAAATATGCAAACCAGGATTTGTCATCCGGTGACAATCTTTTCTCCAACACTTTGGTATCAGTTTTGATGATTCATGTGGCTCAGAAATAATGTTGCATTATTTTCCTGAGAATCAACAGAATTCACAATGCCAAATATGAGGGATACAGATTTACCTAAGGTGGGCTGCCTATCTCACAAAATAATTTATTCATGGCACCATCTATTTGTCCTTCTGAAGGTCCCTCACATCTGCAGAAGGACCAAGCAACAGAACAAGGCTTACAAGGACACACTACTTAAGAATGCCTGAAGTGTATGCTCCATCATGTACCCAAAGCAAGCCTCTGCAGCAAGACTCACATGCAGACACCGCTGAATTAGTGCTTGTGAAATGAAGTGACTGACCACGCAAAACACCCCTGGACATACGGTGGAAGCGATGCCTGTTCATATGACATGAGTGCCCAAACTCACTGCAGAATGGTCAATGCCTGCATTTAGGTCAAGTGACAGGCACAAAATGCTCACAATACTGAAGAAGACACCAACTGAGGGCTGCTTTTAATTGGTACTTGTATCTCTAGTCTAAAGTAAGGTTCAATTTCTTTCCCAGTATTTCCCAAATTTCTGATATTGTCTCCTGAAGTTTAGAAGTTATTTAGTACTTTTACATTTATTTTCCTCAAAGCAGGCACTACAATCGCATTCCAAAAATTTCACAAATTATTTCCATATTTACAGGATATCACATCAGTTCATATTCCTGAAACACACTGTAGAACCAGTCAGAAAATAGTGGAAAGTTTTAGGTGAGTTGTCATGAAATTTTCCACCATTACATTCAACCTGAGCTGAGACCAGAGAAGATATGCAAAATGACATCTGGGAGACCCTGGAGCTGCAAAATCCAGACCTGGTCCATACTGCAAACCTTAGCCAAGACAGAACGGTAGTGACAAGCCATGGAAGGACCCGCTTTAAGAGTCCCAGCCTGCTGACTCAGGCATTCAACAAACCAATAGCCAATCTGATTTAAACTTTTAAAGCTGTGATAATACAAAAAAGTTCCCTTTGTCACAAAACTGTAACACCACAGTACAGGTAGTGGAGGAAGCATTTAGTGTGACCCTACCATTATTGGTCTTCAGCTTTAGGTACTCCATGTAGAGGGACCTTCTCTGATTTCTTTTCTAGGAAATCATCTTTAAAATAACTCAACCTCTCTTGGCAGAATGTAAGTAGTATCCTCAGATTTTGTATACAAATGCTGCACTATCATCTAAAGTTTCATCTTGCCAGTTACACCCAACAAATTCATGTATTTTTTTGACATGCTGACCTGTTTCTGCTTCACTTTACACGTAAAAGAACAGTAAGGCTCAAAGAGAAAGTATACGCTAATCTGCTCACTGTTGGTGATCTGTTCCGTTCCAGCAGGATAGCTCATGTAAGTGAGCTTTATCAAGACCTATGCTTAGAAGATTGGGTAAAAATATTTCCCTGTAAATTTAAAAGAAACCTTACAAAATTGAAAACTAGCACGCTGACACAGTTATCCAACTGAAAATAAATGGAGCTATCAGAGAGAAAAGACAAAAAGAATTTTGAATTGTATATTTAGTTAGAAGCTCATCTTAAAAAAATAGTCCTGCTGCAAATTTCATTTAAAGTGCAAAAAAGAGAAACATCAATCCTATGTTACATTTAGCCTAAAACTTCATGTTTACATCCTCTTTAGTGCTGATCCCACTTTAAAACTTATGAAATTATAAACTGACCAAAACAAAACACCATTCTAATGGATACTAAGTGGGTAGGTGTACAAGCAGCCATTGACAAGGGTCAGTAAATGCTGTAAAAGAGGTGAGTAGGGGAGAAAATATAGTAAGTGAATAAGAACATCATTCACATAGCAGATTTCTTATTTTCAATGAAACTAGGCAGTTCCCATGTAAAATATTCAAACCTGGATCAGTACCATGTTGAATTCAGGATACCACCTGTCAGGAACTGCAGCTGGCCAGCAGCAGAAGACAAGATGCAGACAGACAAGAAGACCCAGCCAGCACAGCTACAGCCTCCAGAGGCACAGAGGCAGCACAGTAAAGGGCCCACAGCCTAAACCAGCCTGCAGAGTCCCATTTCAAGTTGTTTCGACCACTTCAGAAATTTAGCAGACAAAACTGTCGCTTTTCCTACTTTGAGGGATAAACGAGCAGCAGCCTGTGCTTTTTCACTCAAAACACGTCACAGTGCATCCGTCTCAGCATGCACAACTCTTGCAGACTACTTTCATCTTTGAGATTGCATCTATGAAAGAAAACTGCATTTCTTTTTTGCACTGCAGCAAATTCTTCAAAAACACCATCTCAAAGTTTGCTACCAATACAGAATTCTGGCAGAGGAGTGGGAACTATGAAAGAAATCAGAACATTCATTCATAAATACTGGCCGTTTCTAGCGCATTATGTTTCACATCCTAAAAATGAAGCTTCAAGGCAAAATGCAGCCTTTTTTTAAACAGCATCCATATGCTGCATTTTAAAACCTGGCCGCCCACCCAAATTGCTTACTACATTTAGAGAAACATAAGGGTATTTACTCTAATCTTCTCATGTTAAGCAAAGGGATAAATTAGGTGCCATAAAATTTTCCTATGCAATTGTTTAGCTTATCGCTTTCTGGAGCAGATTAATAGGCCACCACCTCAGAGACTGCAGAGTTTCCACCTGACTTAAATACACCTCACTAAAATTAGGAAGTTGTTATTCATTATGTGCTATCTTACTTGCCATAACTAACATGGAGCTTGTATATACGTTGAAAAGTACTTCCCTAGATTGTGCCTTAAAGGCTGGGGAAATATATTCTGGGAAACAGAAGTATGGGAGGCACTTAAAACAGGTTCTCAAGGCTGGTCAACAACACTGAAAAATGGAACAGACCATCTACCCCCCAGACGGCTGGATAAATCTGATTGTCACAAGACAGTAATTACTGTGGTTTGCATTTTCTAAGTCATTTTGTCTTCCTAAAAACAACACGCAATGAAAAGCACTGGCACTCTCCTCATACGGGTTTGCAGGTGGCATTCACCACACTGCTCTGTTTGTGCAAAGGTGCAATTCAGGAGGCTTCAATCCTAAGCTTTGTTCCCACCAGCGCCAGAGTTCTCCTCCAGGCAAATACAGAACCCGCTGCCTCCTGCGGGGCTCGGCAGGGCGGGCCCACGCGCCGGGAAGGCTCAGCTCCATCCCGACTGTGCGATAAGTTTAGCACTGCCAAACATCGAGTTCAGAGAGAGGTTACTTAGCAACTTTTCTTATGAAAATACATTCATTGCTTCCGGACTGCGGAGCCCTCGCTTGTTTCCATGGCTCGGTACGCTTCACCGGCGGGGCGGCTGTGGCCGCCGGGCTGCGGACGCAGCCGCCCCGGTCTCCACCGGCTCAGGCTCCCGGAGCGAGTCCAGGAGAAGCCGCGGCGGCAGGAGACCACCGAGGACAGGGACGCGGCGCCCGGCCCCAGCGCCCTGCATAGTAATGTAGGTGCCACCGCAGCCGCCCGGAGCGGGCCCTCCCGCTCGGAGGAG
>VXBR01006083.1:36931-73495 GCA_013400215.1 Cisticola juncidis
GGGTGTCGCGCTGCGCCACGTAGCTTCAAAAGATAAGATTGGCGTGTAGGGAGTCCCTTGACTCCCAGGAGACACGGGAGCGCATATTTTCAAGGCTGAATGCGAAGAGACGATTGTAATTCTGGACCGTAACTTATGTGTTTGTTTGTCATTAGAAATTAATGTTTTTACATAGCTTTATCTGTGCGTAGTTGATTTGTCTCTATTTTGAAAGCTTACAGTGTCATCATCATCTGCTTCACCGTTTATCTTCCCTTTCACAAGAGGCCTGATAAACCCTTCCGTATATTCTCCTAAAACAAAACAAAAGGCGTATGGGACATTTTATGGGGCCTTCTTAATAGCCCATGTATTAAGAGGGAAAATTTAGATTAAATAGTGCTGTCTTCAGATAACTGTGTTACATGTCTGTGTGCTCCAGGTTTTCATTCACTTTGTGGAGTTTATAGGTACTGTTTTTATGATGTGTGGTGCCTAAAATTATTGAAGCAAATGCATATGTTCTGGATGTCAAATAAGCGAAAATACGAAAAATAAGGAAAGGTATTTGCAACACTTGGTGAGTATTGGGAGATACTTTCAGCTGAAAAATACAGTTTTTTGGATATAGCTTAGATTGCTGCATTCAGCATAACCCTGAATTTTTAATTTATGCCTATTTGCCTTGCTGAAAAGGACTGAATCAGTTTTATGTAATGGACAGTATATCTTTATGGCTCACTGCCTTCTCGCTTTGTCCTGTGCAATTTGTTTGTGTACAGGTTTGAGTTGCATTTGTGAAAAGCAGCAAATTGAAGTTCAGTCTGGGAATGCGGTGACTGAAATAGTTCTAGCTATGAAGGTGATTTAGGTTGGGTTTTTGTTGTTTTAATTCTGTTAAGAGGTTTTGGTGAATTAGACCTAAATGAAACATCTTTAAGATGTCATTAATCATGGCAAAAATACTCTATGGATTAAAAGTCTAATTTTTGCTTTTGTGATGGGTTGGAGTTTTGGTGTTTTTTTAGTTTTAGTATTGGGTACAAGTGAAAATCATAGTAATGCAAAGTTCTTAAAGTACTGAAAATTGATACAAAACTACTAGTGTACTTAAAAGTTTCAAAAGTAGTTATTTAGAATTGTGCAATCAACCAACAATATCTTGTCTGTGACTTCATGCATACCCTTTGAAGAGGATTGAATATTAACTTGCTATTCATATTTAAATATCATAATAAAAGATATTTAAATGGTAGATCTCAGGAATTAAATAAATTGTCAAAGCTTTTAAGGTGGGCATTGGTATTAATCATGCACATGATACTTTATAGTAGCTTGTGGGAGTGATTTATGCATTGTCAGCCAAGAATGTTTACTTGCTGTAATTTTGGGGAAATTATGATAATTTCTGTCAGAAAGTGTTCTTTTGTTAGATTTCACATAAGTCATAAATTGAAAATGCATTGTAATTAAATAGTCAAGAATTATCTCTCTGTTACATACAGAAAAGAAATTTCCCTGAGTAATCCATTCCTATGTTGTCTGGGGAGTCTCAAAAGTATCGGAAACAATTTGCTTGAGGACTTCTTCTCTCATGGGTACAGAATAACATGTCCTTCTAACTGTCTACAATGACATAACAAACTCCTAGTGCATTAAACTTGCCTTAATAAATGCCTAAAAGGTTTAAACCTTGCAATTTAGATCCAGCTCACCAGTGTGAAATGTAATTGTTAATTTCTTCATGGCCACCTTTGCAAAATGTGTAGTAGTCTTGGCTGGTTTCCCCCAATCATTTTAATTTTTGGAGCTTTATGGACAAGTCCAACTGAGTTTAATGCAATTGATTTCAGTAATATATTTTTTGTGAAAACACCTCAGAGCAGGTACTTGTTGTCCCCCTTTGTGAGGATGGAAACAAGTGCATAGGGACATCAGTCTTAGTGATTTCCCGGGGCTTAATATTTTTCTAAGCAGATCACATTGCATGGCCAACACGAGGAAAATTGCATCACCACTGTCCTTGCTTTTCTATTTATTACAGAGATGGTTTGAAAATTTGACAGCCGTGGTACAAATGCAGGAGGTCACAGCACATTTGTTCATATAACAAAAAGCATGAGTCTTCAGACTTTTCAATGATGGTTCTTCAACGTCAGAGAATGTGGTGCGTGTGTATGGTTTTATACCTAGTAGTTGTGCATGCATTTGCTTTTTGGGTTAGCTAACTAAGATTGTTGCTGTTTGAGACAGGTGCACCCATGGTGACTGAGTTAACAGTACTCTGATTCAGGCCATGCTGACAAACAGGCCTGACTGAAATCAACCCTGATGTGCAAACCCTGCAAGCTTGTGTAAAGTCACATCTTATGGGGGACTAATGCCCTGAGCCAGAACCGCAGTACTTTGTCTGGTCTGGAACTGGGTGGAATGAAGCATTGGTACGCTTTTACACCTGCACACACACCACAGGGGTGTTTGACTGCAAGGCTGTCACTTCACACTACAGGTGTTCACAGTCCCCGGAGCCCACTGAGCTCTCCTGCACTGAGATCTCTCAGCAGGGAGATGCTTCTCGGAGTTACCTCTCAAGAGCGACAGATTGCCTTACCCAGCATTTGATGTCTACAATGAGCGATGATCTAAAAAGGTCTAAACATGTATTGTAGACAAGCCATTTATTTGTCATGCAGTAAGTACCAGGTTGTATGACTGCTTCTCAGTCATTGTTTAATGCAATGTTTTGTTAATCCCACAAAATTGACTCAGAGCTCCGGAGTCACTGTGATTAAAAAAGATGTTCAAGATCACTGAGTCCAACCTCTGACCAAGCACCGTGTCAAATAAACCATAGCACTAAGTGCTGTGTCCTGAAGAAGTCATTTCTTGAACTCTTCCTGGAATGGTGACTCCTTCACTTCCCTGGGCAGCCCATTTCAATATCTCAGCATTACTCCTGTGAAGAAATTCTTACTGGTATCCAACCTGACACTCCTCAGGGGCAGCTTTAACGTGAATTCTTCTCATCCTGTTGTCTGGGAGAGGAGACCAACCCTACCTAGCTACACCCTCCTTTCAGGCAGTTGTAGAGAGCAGTAAGGTGTCCCCTTGAACCTCATTTTCTCCAGCCTAAACACCCCCAGCTACCTCAGCTGCTCCTGGTAGAAATTGTGTTCCAGACTCTTCCCCAGGTCCATTGCCCTTCTCTGGACACACTCCAGCTGCTCAATGCTCTTCCTGAATTGAGGGGCCCAGAACTGAACACAGGACTTGAGGTGTGGCCTCACCAGTACAGGGAGAGCTGGCTCCTCTAGGCACTTGTCCTGCAATTCGATTTCTGTGGTGTTCAGACAGGGTCAGGTACTTCTGGCTTTGCTCCAAGAAAGCTCTAAGGTTCACGTGGAAAAATTCATTGTATGTTGTCGTTGCATCAAAATTTAATACTGTAATATAACAGTTTTACTGCAATAAATTGTATTTTATGATAAAGGTTGCTTACTACTGTAGGGAGTGTGGTGTGGCTCTGTTCATTATGAGGTCAATAAGCATCAGTGGGCTTGTGGACACAGCATCATTGACAGACAGTGCAAACATGGTCCTCCAAATTATGAAAGGTAAAAGGAATGGAAGCAAACCTCAGTCTAAAATAATGTGGATTTTTTTTTGGATAAAACATTTCTGAGAAATATGCTTTACACTTTGGTTATAATGGACATCGTTTGTGCATATAAGTTTGTGTTTCTCCGTATTCTGCACTTCTTATTTAGGAAAAAATGTAGTTGGAGGTGCCAAGAAGAAATAATCTTACACGCACTGAATTCCTTATTCTCTTGAATGAAAAATATGTTAAATTAATAAAAAGTTCTACTTTTTTTAATAAATAAATTTTTATATTGTGAATATGTTCCTGACATGTAAACTAATGTCTTTTTTTTTTTTAACATACTCTATATTCATTTTCAATAAGACCTGCATGTGACTGGGAGAAGTTCCAGCTGTACTTTTTATATGTTTAATATCAAATGGTTTGAGTGCACCTACACAGCCTGAAGAGGGAGATGGGTTTTAAGCAGCAATTGTTGGTCATATGCACTCATTTGACTATGCAAATCATGCATAGTCAATTATTATAAGTCTGACACCTAAATTTTCCTCTTTTTCTCCCTTTTAAAAAGTAACTTATTTTAATTTTATTAAAATCTGTCTGAAATGAAAAATAACTGTTTTTAATGCTAGATGCACACTGCCAGTCCAATGTTAGCTAAGACAATGTTGAGATTTCTTTACAATTTTCATATCAGCAAACCAATGTTGAAGCTCTTTCACTATATAAATGTACTTTCAGCATGATTTTACTTAAAATAATGAAGGAGTGATTCAGAGAAGTAATAAATATTACTATTTCATTTTTCTTCCTATTGTAGCAGAGTGTGGGATGATTGTTTTTGCAAATAAGTATATTTTGTGTTGTGTTTAGAATGTCTTAAATCTTTTTGCTTACTGCTGAATGCCACCTTAGACTACTTTTGCAAATGCTTTCTCATTTTCCAGTGAAGGACCAGATTAAGTCTCAAGAGTTGTTCCTTATATGTTAAGAAAACTGATTTTATATATAATAGCATTGGGTTTGATTTACAATAAAAATGATAGAGAATGAAATTTTGTGATTACCTAATTTCCGTTTGGTGCATATTTACATATTCTAACTAATTCTTCTCCACAGCAGTCTTGCAATATAAAGGAGTAACAGTATTTTTTAAGCCCTCCCTCCCTCTTCTTGGGCTGAGATTGAGACTTTCAAAAATATTGTGGCTTGATTAAAGGAAACAATTTTTTTAAGGGTAATGCATGTGAGCATCAATTAGTTTAGTCCGGCTAGATAATGAAAAAACACACAATCAGCAGGAGACTACTGAGAATAACAACACTGAAGCCTTTGGATCCTGCAACGCTCAGCCCTGGTATCTGTAGCTTAACGTGCCCTATCACATATTAACATAGATCACTAAAGAGAATCAGGCACTTGTATGTTCCTCCATTCTGTAAGTGATGAAATCATATTTTTAGTTAAGATGATGGCAAAGACATGTGGAGCCTTAGGTTGAAGTCTCATCTTTCCTTTAAAGTCTGGGAAGCAAATATAGGGAATGCCGGAATATGTTTGTGGTTTCAGTATCTGCAGCTGCTCATACAGTTTTTATCTTTCAGTGAGATTTTTGTGGAGTTGTTGATGACTCACATTTTGAATATATCTTATTAAGCTAAAATATCTTGGAGGTGTTTAATAGGAGAGGGCAGTTGTTGGTCTGGAGAAGGTTTAAAGGGCTTCTAGGAAGGAACTCATTACTATGTGCCTTTTAATGTAGGTAAAGAAGAGTTATGATTATTCTGGAAATGTGCTACAGCTGCATACATCTCAGCTAGGTTTGTTGCTATTTAGTTTAGTATTAGTGTAGAGATGAGGAAATCTGACCTTTTTTATTCTTTAATGCACAAAATACTGTGTGTTGGAAGGTTTTTTGCTTTGTAGAGGAGGCATAGATCTTATTTGCCATCTCTCAAATGTAATGAGATACAATTGCAAACAATATGTGAATTAAAGGTGGTAGCAGAGAGGTGTGATAAATGCCAATCACTCGAGTTTAGAAATTTATGAAAATTTAATAAAGAATAAAATTGGTTACAAAAATTAATACAAATAAAAGTTTAAAAAGTTTTCAGAGACAGGACAAATAATGAGACAAATAAGAGCAAAGAGGTCCGGACCACTGACCGTCCCCCCTCCCTCCTAGACATAGGCTAGGAAGGAGAAGGGCCCAGAACAAAGAAAGGTCTCCCTTTTTGAGCATCCTCTCCTTTATGAATATGCATTTTTATTTAAATCAAGTAATTTCCAGCTGTTTCTTATCAGAAAAGCTTTCTGTTAATTAAAAAAAAGCACCTTAGAATCTACGTCCTTGAGAAAGTTTGGTTCCGTTGATAAAAGGCCATAAATTCTTTTTAACTAGATGATTTGGAAGTTCCTGTAACTATTACCTCAGTGCTGAGGAATCTCTCTCGAGCTAAAAAGAATATTACACACATACACAGCTTCTATTTTACTAAAACTTACTGTTAATTACAAAACTACATTCACTATATTATTCAAATGTTAATACAGTATAACTTTTCTACTTAGCATAATACATATATATATATAGTAAACATCTGCGTAGAGCCACACACACAATATGACTTTTTCACAGAGGGTTGGAAAATAGTATTAAAAATAATACTGTTTTTTAACCTTTATTCTGAAATTGGAAAATGTCTCACTCTGTCTTTCCAAAAATGTGACTTGTACTTTTTTTAACCTTTCTCCTTGCCATGCCGTGGCATCAAGAGGCTGATCTCAAAAGATGAGGATATGAATGAGATTACTTTGAATTTATTTGATACAAGGAAGTATAGAAGAAGCAAGTAACTGTGCCACCTCATATTATAGCTCAGAAATTGAAGTGTACACATCTGTGAAGTCCGTTTGTAACTTTAATTTACAAAATATGCATCTTCATGTCCTTTAGGTTTAGTTTATTCACCAAACATTTAAATGTGCATTTCCCACTGAGATGCAAATTCACTTCAATTAAAGGAGGTAGCTTTTCCTCTTTGTATAACAGACTAAAAATACATTCACTCTGTGAATCATCTTTTTTTTGGTGTTGGTTGGTTGGTCGGTTGGTTGGTTGGGGTTTTTGTGTGTGTGTGTACAGAAAACAGGGTTTTTCAAATCTAGCAAGTAAGGCTGTGTATTTTCTGGGTCAGACCTGATGGCTCATAGTAGTATCACTAAGGAAGAATGAGGAATAGTGTACCATTCCATGCTGGCTAACTATACTGCTCTGCTTCTACTGGAGAGAAATACAATGCACTTATGCTAAATAAAAGTATTCATGTAGAAATCTTTCTCCAAGGAGCTGTAGTCAGCTGGGCTGCAGTTTCCAAGACAACACCCTGAGACTATCTCTGGGTTTTTTTCTTCATAGTTACTTGGTAGATCTCCTCAGGTCATCGAATTAAGGTATCAGGTGAAAGCTGGTACAATTCTATTAGACACCTTTTTAATAATGAAATTAAACCCATTCAGCAGCCTAAGTCTAAAGTAAAACATACTTTGATTCATTATCACCTCTGCATTTTACATTTTTTGCTAGAAAACTTTAATAAACTGTCTTTTTTATTCAGTTGCCTACAAAGGTGTGTTATGTAATGTTATTTTTAGAAGCATTCACATGTCTGAAATACAATAATTCAAAAGTGTCAGGCTTCTACAATTTCTGAAGTGTTTTCTGTGAAAAACTAAGATTGAAGAGCGTTTTTAAAATAGAATCAAGAAGATTCTATTCTAAGATTCAAGATACATTTTTATATCAGGTGTTTGTGGGACTTCCTAACCCTTCCCCTAGCTTGTCTTCACGAACCCAATACCATTAATATTCACCTGGATGCAAATTGAATTCATTTACTTGTGAGAATATGTCCTAACCCATCTTTTATTTTGAAATCATATAAATTATTGTGTTTGGGTTTGTTTATGTTTATCTGAGTGTTAAAGCTGTAGCGCAGATTAGTAATATATATATTAAAATTATATACATGTATATATATATATAACACCCTATATTATAACTCATATAGGGTCATATAGGTTATATATAGGGTCATATAGTAAATATGAAGGATATTAGTAAACCTGCAGTAGGTAGAAAAGGCGTCTAAAATGACAGATTCTATGTTGCACTGAACCTGTGTAACAAATATGAAACACAGCCACTGCTGCTTAATGTGAAAAGCTCTCCACACATTAAAAAGCAATGCTGTAAATATCTGCTTAAAATACAGTACTTACTGTCATTCTTCACAGAAGACAAGTCTTTAAATCAAAAAAATATAGAATTATGTTATTCTTACTTAGGCTTATTGATCTGAGATACTTACTGTCACTTTATTCAATTAATACAGCGGTTCTCCATGGCAAAACTTCTTATGAAACATCTTCCTGTTCCTGGGTGCTAGGAAAATGTGAGTGGTGATAAAGTATAGTGGGGGAGCCCTTTGATTTTGTTTCAGCATTAATTGAGATGATTTCACAGTTGTTTTGACTTCACTTCTCATGTGGGGCTGACAAAGCTCCATTTCAGATTTAATTATCTGACTCATAGAAAAAGCACTTAACACTCATTGCAGAAAGGAGAGATTAGAAGTTTCTCAGGTCCAGGACAAACAGAGATTGCACATGGTTTTCTAATGTGTAGTATTTCCTGCATTCCTTTTGTACTTAATTGCAGCAATACTCTGCCATTTCTAAATGCAAAGAAGAAGAGAATAGGTAGCTGTGTTCTTTTTGAATAGCAGGTCTTACTGCAGTTGTAGAAAACTGATTTATATTAGATCTTAACCTCATTTTTCAAGCCTTTTAGGGCTGGGGCTTAGCCATGTTAAGAGGCTGCGATTTTGGAGTATCTCCTCACTGCATACTTTGAGCAGTAGTCGCTCAAGGCATCCGTGTTACAGGGAAGGTACTAAATGACATTTTAATGTAGCCTGAAGAAAAATGGGATTAAAAATGAAAAGGCTTTTATGATAAAAAGCCCTTGGTTTTCACATATTTTGTTTTAATGTCCTGAGCTCGGCGGTAGCTGCAGAAAAATGATTGGATAGGAAGGCAGGAACGACTAATGGGATCAGCCCCGGAGCGAGTCCCAGAGCCTGGCCGGGGACAGCAGGGGGCGCGGTGACACCTCATCCTGGTGCTTTGGGTACGGACGGACGGACGGAGGGATGGATGTCCTCCCTTTGGATGTGCCAAGAAAATGCTGTGGCTGCAACACAGTCATGCTGTCTAGAGTACTGCCTATGGATTTTTAAGATGAATGATGTTTGAGTCCTAGTCCTAAAACTAAAACAACATAAAAACATGCAGTAGTTTGCATGCTGCCCAGACCCTCAATAGATTTTTTTTTTTCAGAAAAGGTGATAAAATTAAAAAAAAAAAAATAAATAGTTCTAGAGGAAAATGCTACAGTATTTTCCATAAAAATTCTAACAGATTTTGTATCACTGTGCCAGAAGATAACCATGACAGTTTTCTTATTCCTTGCAGACTTGAATCATCACTTATCCAGCTCACCTTTCTCAGCCTATTATCATTATGTAACATAAGGAAATTATATTTAAGCCTTCTGGAAGCACACCCTAATGGAATGAGGACTTCACGTGTTATTTGTGGTACCATCATGAGCAATTATCTCTGTGTGTGATACAGAACTAGACCTCTGAAATAACAATTTGTAGCATGATGAATTGGAACAGCCGTTTCAATCTGATGTTTGAAGGACTTAATTTTTAGGATTTTCCCATGGTCAGTCCAGGCCTATAATTCCTGACCTAAAGCCATGCTGATGTAGGGGTCCTGATGGGGAAAAGAATGCACATGGCCTGAAAATATATATAACACTATGTAAAACAAATACGGTTAAAATGTAATCTGCATCTCTCAAGTAAAAAGCTTTCTCTGTGGAGAAGCTGAGAGGAGGGACTGTTGAAAAACAACTGTTTAAACAGTAAATGAGATAATGCATGCTGAAGATGGTACTGCTTAATTTGCTTTGCAAATTAAGATTTTTATACCATTTTTTGGCTGTGGAACGCAAGAGGAGCCATATTTTGTGAGGATGTGTATTATTAAGTCTTCAGCAACAACCTTCCCTGAATGCAGGAAATACTATAAACCTCTAAAAAATTCCTGCAAAACCATTTGATTCATATCAGTTTTCTATCGTTAATTGTTTACTATTTAAACATTTCTTCATAACTGATGGAATGCAGTAAGTCTGGAATCTCAAACTAATAGTGGTTGATTTTCAGGAAACTGACAGAACGTCTTTTACATAGTGTAGCTGTTTTCTCAGGCTGTAATCCAGATCACTTGAATATATTCATGATTTTTCTTTTTATTATTTCAGGTAAAGAACCTTACAGATATGTATGGTGTAATATATTCATGGCAGAGGAAGAAGTTTGGGAAGATTGTAACAAACTTCAACACAGTGTAGTTCAGAATTGATTTTTTTCTGCTCTTGATTGTCAGTATGTCAATTTTGCCTTCCAAGACTGGAAATAAAGCAGTAAAAGGATGTTGACTTCTAAACTGATTCCCCCAGATACTTATCCTAGAAAAGCATATATGGAATGTAGAAAGGCTGTTTAAATGAAAATTCAGACACGAGAGGACACAGTGTAGCTGGCAGAAGGAGGACCTGTGTATATATTTTACTCCTTTTTTTTGGTTTTCTCCTCCTTTGATTTCTAGGTGCAAATATAGCTAGAGGAGTGGAGTCTGAGGATAGCCAAATTCCACAACTGGATGTCAGCCATCAAGTGCTCTGGTGCAACTCTTGACAGAGATAACTTAGTACCTCATACTGCATTTGACAAAATAAAGCTGTGATTTATTTATCTTCTTTGTCCTCCTGTTTTATAATTTTTCAGTAGGTGAATGTTGGATGACAGTTTTCAGTCATCTCTGAAAATGCACTTAAAATACAGGACTTTAAAAAAGGCTGACAGGGTTGAAAACATGCAGGCTCTTGCATACTCTTGAATAAAGTAGTTCACTCTGGTAAAACAGGCGGTGGTCAATATGTGTTAGTGCCATCTGAAACAAAGGGTTTTACACTAATTAAGAATAAGAACTTGTCCTCAGCAATATTCCAGAGTTACTGTTCCTCTAACTACGACCCATTTCTGTGACCCATATAAGCATCATAACTGTCCACTGTCCACTGAAATTTTTCAATTTTCAGCCTTTCTTGTAAATCTCTTTTCAGAATTTCAAGGGTGGGAGCTGAACTGAGGATTTGTGTAAGTTCATATCACATTTAAACACCAAATCAGTTTACGATTCCTTTGACATTTATGTTATACTTTAATCACCAAGTTAAATTTGAGGGATGTATATCCGATACGAGTATTGACAGCTGTGTCTTAAAACTGTTCTGACATATTGACAATGTCTTCAAATGCCTTACAAGTAATTTCACTGAAGCCAACAGAGATAAAATTGTTCTTTTTAAATGAGAATCTGCAGACATAGCAGTTGTTCTTATTTGACTGTTGACAAAATTTCATGTTCTTGTTAATTCAAAAGTGGTCAAACTTGAATGTTGTGATCAGTAGAAAACTTCAGAAACTGTAGAAAGTACAAAATCTGTCACAGTTACCTAACTGGATACACGAGTCTGGTGTGTGCATTACCCCATACAGCTATAAAGGCCAGCAAGAACATGTCTTGTAATAATTCTCCAGCTCCAGGCAGCCACAATTCTTGGCATATTAGGAAAGGATTCTCAAAATGCATTTTTCTGAAATTATGTAGTCTTGATTTTTCTTCTTTTATTTTTCCAGTGTTAGATTTGTGGGTGAGGGGGGTTTTTGTGTGTGTGTGTGTGTGGAGGAGGGTTGTTTGTTTGATTTTTTTTTGTTTGTTTGTTTTTTGTTTTTAGTTTTTTGGGTTTTTTTACAGCTGTAGTCAGTATAACATCATAAAACCAGATGTGTTACCAAAGCCAGATAGTTTTGCCATTTTTTCCCTACTGTCTCGTCTCAGAACGAAATGGATAGTGTTGATTCAAGGTGATAAACAGTAAAATAATTCTCATCTGGTCCCCAGTAAATGGAATCCTCTCAGGACTTTTTGGAAGGTATTTTCTCAGTGCTTTTAGTAAGTTTAATACACATATGGCTTAAGCTCAATTCTAGGGAATTAAACTAACTATAACTCCCATCCCCGAAACTGCCCACTCTGAGTTACAATTTGTAGGTTTTATTGGGGGATTTTCGTATTAAAAATTTTGTGTGCTATTAATTATTTGGTTTCTTTCTCTGCAATTGAAATGTAAAGGAAGATGAATTATTCTTTCATAGTAGCCTTTAATAGTAAGGTAGAACCTGATTTTTTTAATGTATGTCTGGCGATGTGAAACCACTCCAAATGTTCATTTCTTCTTTTTTTTTTGTTGCAGTTCTTTGTGTATGAAGCCACCATGTAGCAATGCGCTCATATGAAACTTTAAGAGCTCTAAATGATAGTGTCAAGTTACTGGAGCTTTTCCAAACATGGATTAAGTTTCCACAAAAAACATTGTAACAATTTAAGTAGAACATTTTAAATTGTTCCTCCCCCAAGATATTGTCTGTCCAGTTACCATCAAATATCCCATGTATTAAAGGTTTGCTTCCATTGTCTATGAACGTAGAAAAAGCCAGAGTAACATTTAATTGTAAACATCTTATTAGTATTCATTTGTTTGGGATTTCTTACAGACGAATTAATTACAGTGGTGGTCATATTTAGTAAATTTGTTATGGCATATGTCTTTCACATGGTATTTTCTGTGTTTTAGATCTAGCCCAGTTATTAAAATAATTTGTTACTGGGGAGGAAGACCCAACAGTGCACACAATAAGAGATGGAACACATTTTACTTCATCCTTATTTACTTGCATACTTCTTTTGCAGCTTTTGTGAATGGGGAAAAATGATAGTGTTTGAACTATGAACTAATTTTCATAGATCAACAAGAGGTCACGATAAGATGTGTAAATAGCTTCTGTTGACAAATTCATGGAATCCAAACAAAACATTTAGAAAAAGTTTGCAACTATTGCTCTATAATACCCAGTTGTAGACAAAAATAAGTCTAGGTAAGCCATGAAGAAATATTGAACTGTTGTATACCTCCAGGTGCTTCTTAAGAAGAAATTACCATCTTAGGGAACCAAGAAAAGTTAACTGTCAGATATTTGTTAAGGCATAGCTGGAAAATAAACTCCTACCTACAGGTAAGAGTTTTATGTTTCTGTTTTCCTTTCCTGGATCCATTTGGAGTTGGATCCAGGAAGGGCAGAAAACAGAAGAAAATACTGTGTTGAACATAGAAGCAGAGCTACATTTGGGCTCAGATTTTGGGTTTTGCAGATGCTGTTTTTGAGGCTTATATATATGGAAAGCAGGAACTGCTTTGTTGCATTTGCATTAGGCTCATATTGTTGCCCAATCCGAAGAGAACACAAACAACCTAAGTCGTTTATGTGGTGCTTTATTGAGGCCCCGGGAGCCTGGGGACTGAGTCCCAAAGGCAGAGCTCCGTCTTCACAAAAATTACAGGGGTTTTTATATGTTTCATTACATGATTTCTTCATCAAGGCTAATTATTTCTTAACTATAACTCCTGGTACCACTATCTTCCTGACATTTAGGTTCTTGCCAAAAGGTACATTCCTTAGATAAGTGATTATCTCTTAGCTACACTGCTTACATTACAATTTTCACTATGATAGTTCATCTACAGGTTACATTGCGGCCTATCAAGCCTTAGCATGACTACTACTAATGTCAAGCTATTAAGGTTTTCTACCATCTAAATACAGTTTATTTTAATCAAACGGCAACAATATCATGATAAAGACTATGTTTTCAGGGCTCTATCCTGCTGATAATTCTCTGATAATTTTGTTGATTAAGCTGGTTAAAGCCTGTTTTGCAAACACTGTAGAACAAGGGAAAGTGCAGCTGTAAAGGTGAGTCTGCATCACGTCTATTGTGTATGTCAAGTACATGGATAAGCACCTAATCCTGTGGGAGCATCCCAGTAACAAAACTACTATTAATAGTGACAAATCAAACACACCTGGAGAGACAGCTGATATTTTTGTTTCTGTAAACTATTCTCTTACAAAAATATGAATAAGAGCCAGGTCTTACCTCCTTCTTGCACAGCAGTGACATAGAGCAGAGGAAAAGAGCATAACTAAGCAGATACACCTGACAGTAGCTACCTGCCTAACTCTTACTTATCTACTTGATTTCAATATGAGTTGGATCAAAAGGGTAAGATATCTGAAGGGTATTAGATCTGGTTCTATTTTTTCCCTTAAAATCAATGTCTTTCTGATAAATCATTGAATCACAGAATATGCTGGGTTGAAAGGGGCCCATTGGGATCACTGAGTCCAACTCCTGGCCCTGCACAGGACACCCCAAGAGTCTCACTCAGTACCTGAGATCATTGTCCAAATGATTTTCAAACTCTCATCAGGCTTGGTGCTGTGATCACTTCCCTGGGCCCAGGTTCCAGGTTCCAGTGCCCAACTACCCTCCAGGTGAAAAAACCTTTCTTCCTAATGTTCAGCCTAAACCTCCTCTGACTCAGCTGCAGGCCCTGTCACTGGTCATCACAGAGAAGAGATCAGTGTCTGCCCCTTCTCTTCCCCTCACAAGAAGTTGTCGATACCAGACTGAGGTCTTCCCTCAGTCTCCTTTTCTCCAGGCTGTACAAACTTAGTGACTTCAGCCTCTCCTGGCAAGGAGAGGCCCTTCGCCACCCTTGTCTGCCTCCTTTGGGCACTCTCCAACAGCTCAAGGTCTTTCTACGTTGTGGTACCCAATGTAGAATGTACCCTGCCCCCAGCACTGCAGGTGAGGCTGCCCTAGCTCAGAGCAGAGTGGGACAATCCCCTCCCTTGCCCGGCTGGTGATGCTGTCCCTGATGCCCCCTAGGACAGAGGTGACCCTCCAGGCTGCCAGGGCACTGCTGCCTCGTGTTCAACTTGCCACTGACCAGGACCCCCAGGTCCCTTTCCACAGTGCTGCTTTCCAGCTTCTTGTTCCCGGTCTATACACACAACCAGGGTTGCCCTACCCAAAGCTAAACCCTAAAGCTTCTACAGGATCTGTTGTAAGTCATGAAGTGACTTGAAATCACTTGACAAGTGATTTGAAAATCTTACATATTAATTTCAGCAATTCATATCTGAAGTGTGTCATAGCTGCAAAATAACATATTTAAGGAATGAATTGCTCTTTTAATGATAGTCTTGTTTTAGCTCTTGTGATCTAAGGACAGATAGAGACAAAAGATACTAGTTAGACCAGGTGATTTAGCAGAAAAAATATACAAACTGTTTAGCATGTGAGCACTTCCTTGAGATAATTTTACTAATAGAAAATTCAGAAGACTGGAAGCCAACTTGTAGAGGATTACATAATAGATTAGGGTGTCAAAAGAAAGTTTTCAGGCACATGAAGTCTAATAAAGAAGTAACAAATTCCTGGATAAAATCATTTAGGATAGCACTTGGGATCTGCATTCAGTATCTGATTAGGCCCATTGATGACTGTATGTCTTCTGGGGCAGGTATTCCCTCTGTATGTAACTGTGGATTTAGATGGTGAAATTAGGTTACTAATTATACTCATGAATTTGACAGATTTCAGTGAAAAAGTTTAAACAAAAAGAAACAGAGAGGTCAGCAGAGATTTGGGAAAGACTGTAAAATAATATAAAATTCAGCCTTCTCTTTATTGATGTATTTGGTTCCAGCAGAAGTGTGAATTTTGTTTGTAAGTTCATATTTTCTGTATGTCTTTGTTGAAAATCGAGTTAAGACATAAAGATAGAATGCTAGTTTTGGGAAAAATGTTGCACAAGATTAGGATAATTTTCTTAGTTTCCTCTAGATTGTCAATGAACTTCGTAAAGGTACTATAGTTTCTGAAAATTTCTTATCATTGTTACATCATAGGTTAATTTCTCTTTCATGTAGAACTTAATAACATCTGAATATTTTTGTCAGAATATCAGTTTATTGCTCTTTAAATTACTGTTTTATTAACAACAGTTAAATCATTCATGGTACAAGCTGGTATGATAAATTAATATGTAATAGATATAAAAATTAGGCAATGTTAAAGCTGATAAATTATAGTAACAGTTAAAGAGATTGATTTTCATTGAATTTGCTGAAATATTTTTTGTTTTAATCTAGTGAAAACAGTAATTTACTTAGTGTCTTAATCCTTTTCTGGTCAACAAGGCTGCTATAGGGTAGTTTCCTATTGCCATGAAAATAAATTTCTTTGTTGTTATCATAGAGCATGTTTGTCTAGAGTTTAGCTGTGTACTGACCACTCTTGTCTTCTGTAATTTGACACAAAAATTAAAGCACTCAAAGCACAAAATTATAACAATGATAGGTTGATTTAAAAAGTGTTTTCCAACCTAAATAAGTCTATGATTCTAAAATGAAAAGGCAACCGGCAGCTGAAGTAGCTTCCTAAAATCATATGTGTTGGGATAGAACAACCTCCTAATGAATGGAGAACAAAGGATACTTATTGAGTGAAAAGAGAGACCCATATATGCATTGTTCAGATCCATGTCTTCTACTCCAATCTACCTGTCCAGAAGTCAAAGTCTGTCACTGACATGAAAAAAATGGTGCAAAATTTGTAGAATGAGGACTGCTAGAGCTCTCTCAGGCAGCAGATGCCATGTCAATCTGAGGGACAAAACCAAGCGCACAGCAGGTCATTCTTATATTAAGCAGAGAGCACAAGAACATTACTTGCTGAAAAGTCTATATACGTATTCCTAAGGAACAGAGAGTACCATTTTTGCAGTTGTTTGTGGCAGCACAACTCAAATTTAAGACTTTTTTAATGTGCTGCAATACATGCTGTTGTGTTCTACCTTGAGTATATAAAAGTACAAGCATCTGGTGATAACATGTTAAGCATCCCACACCCTAAAAACTCCAAACAACGAACCAAAAAACTATATTTCATTCTGTGATATTTAGCTGGGAGGTGTGCCGTACAAAATAAATCAGTTTATAGAGGTTGTCTCTTATATGCATGGTATTAGTGTGGTCATCTCAGACTGAGACATACTGTGCTAGACTCACATTATTCTAAATATGCTTACTTCTTTCTCTAAGACATTGCTTTCCAATGCACCTCAGAACAGAATCCAGCTGTTGACTTTAGCTGTTGCTGTGAGAGAACAATAATTGTGCCTTGATTTTTCATTTTAGTGATGGAGAAATAAAAAAATCTAAGTATCATTTGAATGCTTAAAAGTAAAAATTCAGTTTACTATTGTAAGCTTTTAAAATTTTCAGTACTTATGCCAACCTCTCCCATTCTTTTTGCTTTCCTTCTTCTTCCCCTGCCCCAAATGTGCAGAGATTTGAAAGGAAAAACACAAGAGAAGACCTACATTTGACTGTAAGTTTTCAGTGATTTTACAATGAACAATAAGAATGTTTGTGTTTCGGCTGAGAAAATGTCGAGAGCATAGTTATTGAAGAGGTGTTTGAGAAAAGAATTTTTAAATAAGACCAAGTACGTGCAAAAAGGAAGTGGATTGCTAAAATTGGATTTGGATTAGGATTGCTAAGCTTTCTATAACTGAAATTTAGCTTTATCTCTTCCTACATATAAGTAATGACAACACTGTTAAGAAATTACTATTTTATCTAAGCTGTTCTCATGTGGACAAGTTCTGATTTGATTTAAGAATCAGGGACAAAATCTAATTTTAGGCCAATATGTTGTGTATTTTGCTGTAATTTTTATTTTATTTTATTTTATTTTATTTTATTTTATTTTATTTTATTTTATTTTATTTTATTTTATTTTATTTTATTTTATTTTATTTTATTTTATTTCAGTTAGAAGAGTGGAAAAAATGTTACAAGCAAATTCTCATAGGGTCATAGAAGATCCTGAGTTGGAAGAGACCCACCAGGATCGTCAAAGTGCAGCTCCTGGCTCTGCCCAGGACAGCCTCAAGAATCCCACCATATATCTGACAGCATTATCCACAACATCCTGGCTGTAGTTTGTAGTTCTCACTGAAGAAAATCCTCTGTAGAAACAAGTGACCATAATCTCTTTTGACACTTTTTTTGCTCTCTTATGCTAATTAACATGAGCAATTGCAACAATTTCTACAAAACTAGGAAGTACTAATTGCATATTAGCGAACCTAAATACAGGCAAGATGACAAAACATGCTTCAAGCTTAGAACTGCTTGAAGCAGAACTGTTTCTCTGTTCCTTACACTTTGCAACAAGCAGAGAAGGACTTTTACCCCTGGCCATCCCTGAGTCCTGGTTATGCTGACATCCCACAGAGGAGCAGCTCTTCAGTAGGTAGAAGGAAGGTCTCAAAGACATCTTTGTGTCCATTCTCCCCATTATGTTCTGTTTCACTCAACATTTGCTCTTTCACATTTCATCAATAACTGCAACTAAAATATTTATGGCAATGGCACATGAAACAAAATAATCCATGCAGGTGCAGGAGGTGAGTAGGCAACAAAACATGTTTTCTACATAAACTGAGTTTTTGCAGTATGGGAATCTTGGGGATAACAAATCCTCATTCTGCTGTTAGTTTTTAATCTAGAAAGCTTAAAACCAAAAGTTTTTTTCTTAAAGAGATTGCTAGAGTTATTAAGTCACATTGCTGTTACACAGTATGAAAAGTGAGACCAAATCAATAGTGGAAGATTTACTCCCCACCTCTTTTGTTTCCTCATTTCTTTTCCCCCTAATTCAAGAGGTATTGAAGGAAAGTGGTTGTAACTTCAGTAACCTCTTTTTAAAACAACTAAAGGATAGCTTTTTATTTGCTGGGGAAATTAGAACAAGTAGCAAGCCTTAAACATATTTTTTTTTTTAGTTTAAAGTGCGATGCATCTGTAAAGGCCTTTTCCTTGTTCTGGTGGTTTACTGGGTCATGCCTGAGCTTTTTAAAGGTCTTGTAGTTACTGTCTGTTATCTGGAGCTTCAAGTACAATTAGAAACAAATAAACACTTACTATATGTATGAATTATCTGCTAATAGGACTCATCTGAAATCCCAGACCACAGAAATGTGAACTGAGACTTTTATATGGGTCACAATAACCTTGCTGCAGCCATCTCAGATACCACTAGAATCTAACTTAATAATTCCTTTGACATCTAGCAATAATGACAAAACTTTCAAGATGCTGATACCTGATATTCTGAACAGCTGTGTCAATTGGTGCAATAAGGCTGGAGTCTCTCTTCTGGTGACTACCATGAATGCTGGCTCAGCTGGGTCCTTTTGGGCCTGTTGAGATGCTGGTCTGGGAGACTCTTTTTCCTGCTGCTCCATGCACAAAGAGCGTTGCAGGCCCTTGGTGGGCACAGGCTAGGGTGCGGTGCAGCAGCATGGGCTGAAGGAGGGCTCTCTGCAGTTGCACTGTACTCTGAGTGGTGTGTAAAACAGAGCAGAACTAAAGAGATCTGCTTCTGTGTGGGAGCAAAAGGAGTGGTGTAGCCTGGCTGCCTTTGTTTTGCTGGAGCCATTATTTACAAGGGTGAGGTGTTCTTACAGATTCAACTCGGACCTGTTCTTTCCTGCAAGTTGATAATTGAGATTTTGTTGAGAAAACTCGACAGGAGGAACTTCTCCCTCTGGTGGATCTTTGGCCCACAGCATTACCAGCTGATGTAGGAGCAGTGCCATCTCCACTCTCAGGCACTTTATGGGACTGTTTCACAGAGAAAGATTTGTGACTCCAGGGAACTGATGTTTGATGAGGCTGCATCTTTTGGTTTGTTTCATTGTTTAGGCTGTAGGAATCTGCATCTCTATTCACTGCATAGACAAATTTTCATGTATGAAATAGATACGGTTTTCTCCCTCTTTCTTCTTTGGTTTATCTATGTACTGCTTTTGTCTAGTGCTAAGTGTCAGCTTCAGATGTTTGATAAGATTTTCAGAGGCTGCCCTAATATTTTCATAGGGTTTCTCATGACCTAGTAGTAACTTGCTAATCAAAGCTTCTGCCCACGTTGTGACCTGCTGTGTGGGAGAAGAACTATTTCCAATAAATCCTGTCTACTAAATCTCCTATTTATTTTGTAAGAATCCCTCTTCTGTTTGGGACACAGGAATCAGAATTGTCTCAATCACTGTATGAAGAGGAGGAGTAAACCATGAGAGGTGGCTATTCTTAGAAATAAATACATAATTGATCCTGATTATAGTATAACTACTACACATAACTATGGAAGCCACCCAAGAAGAAAGACAGATGGCTTCTAAACCTGGAGATAATAGTATAGTGGCCACAAATTTTAGGTTTAAGGGGAAAGTTGAGCATCAAGAAGGAAAAAATACCTCTTGGAGACCTAGTTACAGAGTGAACTAACATAGGAGAAACAAAAGCACACAGATGAGCTCCTTTGACATAATTTTCTTTGCCACTGGGGAGGACATGGAAGTAAATAGACAATTTACTGTAATGACTGCTTTGCTGAAGGACCTTTTCCTATGGTTCATCACTGAGGATATACTTGTTTTGGTGTGCTCTGAGGTGGGACAAGGGAAACTGTGGCAGATTTGTCTGGGTGTTCCAACACATGGATGTTTACAAACAAGCAGTACAAACACACATTGCATCATGTGTGGCTTCTCTCACCACATGCAGTCCCAGGGGGTCACTGCATTCGGCATGCCCTGTACTAGGACAGGCAAAATATGTTAGTAGCATGATGCTTTATTAAAACGGTATGTCAGGGTTTTCACCATGCCTTTTGGTTTGGTGCATAATTTGCCACTAAAGAGTCTTCAGAACAGGGTGAGATCTCCACCTATCCCTAGTTACCCTGTCTGTATGGGAGATGAAGCTGATAGTGTTGATGCCCACCTAAGGAATACAAAGAGACTAAGTGTTTGAACATTTATTAAAGAAATATTATGGGCTTTCTGAATTTGTTTGTTGATATTGCTGTTAAGGAAAAAGAAAATCACAAATCTGGATGCCGTTTCAATTAATATGAACCATCTGTCTGCTTTGGTCTACTTTTCTGGCAGAACTTTTACTTTTGTGGTTCTTTTTCTTCTCTTTCTGATTATGAAACAATCCCCAGTGGTGTGTCAGAAATCACTATTATAATGCTGACAATTGCGCTGGGGTTAGCATTAAAGGCTTTTAAAACCCAAGATATGTCTGAAGCTGTGTATGTAGTTATTGCCTTCAAATGCAAGTTTCCCTCAGTTGTGAACATGCTACAGATTCTTTTAACACAGATATGCTTGTCAAATGCAAATCAGAACTTGGTCTTTGGGACATCACTCCTAAGGAGAAGGGAAATTTGCCAAGGAACCAGTTGAATACAGTGGAGTGGCTGGAGGTCCACAAAGCCAGGTGGCAAAGGTGGAGGGTGACAGAGGTGATTTGTACCAACAAAGCTTTGCCCTGAGGACAAGCAGGGACAGAAATTGTAAATAACTCTCACAAATGTGCACGAACTGTTTGAAAAGGAAAAAGTGTACAAGGCTGTTTTGCAGACAGCAGATTAGTGCTCCTGCCTAAAAGACTTGGCTCCTTTTGCATGTTATCCTTTCTGCCTTGGTTTCATGGGTGTTCTCTGACTTTTATGCCTGATTGGATGAGTCTAGGATTTGACCCATGCCTCTTATGTGCACCTTTCAGTCACCCACACAAAGAGGGGTGTAAGGGAACAGGAAATGGGTTTAAGTTCGCCTCCAGTGAACTAGCAGCTGTTTTGCCTACAGCTGAACTGGTATTTAAATAAGAATCTATATACTGTGGGAAAAGAAAGGAGAAGAATATTTAATCTAATATTCTGGGGAGTTTACAGTATATTTTAGGATTTGAATCTCAAACATATTTAGAAAAAAATGCACACAGAAGCAAAGAAAATAACCTATTCATACACTGATTGATTTTAAAAAGTACTGGTTTGTTTCTGCTCTAAAAATAGAAATCTTGACCCTCTACTGTGATGTACTGGATGAGCTGAAGTAGGATGCCTTTCCTAACCTTTCCTAACCAGAGAAAAGTGTTAATAAATACCTTTAATTCAGTGTTCTGATGTTCTAGCTTTTTGGTGCTGTTGAGACTATCTTTCTATTTCTAGGGCCAAATAACATTGAACAAAAGTAAAATGTAATATAATGTTCTCTTTGTCTCCAGAGAGTGCTCAAGTATACACATCTTTTCAGTTTGCAGCATCTCTAGGTGACAGAAAACTTTTGCCTATTTCCATTAATATCAAGTGAAAGTGTTTTTCTTCCTTCAGTGGGAACACAATTGAGTCATTCTATACAGTTTCATGAAAGCAATGTCTGATCCTGTTTTCTTTCCCTTTTTACTTTTTCCTCTTCATGTCTGTTACAGAAATTAATAAATATTAATATTTTATTATTCTCTTTTAGTACACTCTTTTTCTATTTTCAAAATTCAGTCTGTTGTTCTGGCACACAAGAACTGTTAGTGGAAAGACTTAGTTAATAATATTTGGATAGTATTGCAAACAAAACCAGGGAAATACATCACTATGAGACAAGTTGAAGTAAGCAGAGTATTCAATTCTGCCTGTGCCAGCATTTCAAAAGTATGCTTTTTTCAACACTATGGTGTTTTTCACTTCTATTTTCATTAGGAGATTCTGAATATTCATTGAAATCTACAAGGGAAACATGAAGGGTTAATTCTATTTTTAAAAGCAGGAGATTGTGTAAAATGTTGGTATTGAACAGTGTTTGAGCATAGCAAAGTCAAACATTATTGGACTTTCTAGTGCTTGACATAGTGTAATAGGGTTTCTGTTATTTATGCATGTCAAATTTTAGCTTCCAACACTAACAAACTGATGTCATTCTAGTTCTGGTTTGAATTAGCAAAAATCAGAGCTTTTTTTTCTACTCTCACTTCGTAATAACACTGCCAATTAGAAATAAGACACCAGCCACGAACAAAGAAGCAGTTCCTGCTCTAATGAGTTTGTGGTCTGAATTCAACAGGCCTGATGGTCGCCAGCTGTTTTACAGCATCAAACTTGTATTTCCATCTTAAATTTGATGTCCTCATGAAATGTAGTTCCACTTGCCTGGAGAGCCTTTCTCTTGTTTTTGTGAATATACTGGAGATTAGAATTATGATCTGTATAATTACACAAATGTCTGAAGAATCATTTACTATATGTCTGTCTTTAAAACCAGATGTTTTCAGTTCTTCTGGTCACTGAAGTCTCCACTTCTGGTGGTGTTTGGGAATTTCTTTATTTGAAGAAAGCCAACACAGATAGTTCTTAAGTACAAATGATTTCAAAGAATAATATTGTAATTAATTTTTCTGAATAATCTCTTTCATACAAAATTTTTATTATTTTCTGATAGGTACCACATTTCCTCACAGGAAAGGAATAGCTGCCGCTTTCACACTCATTTTTATGTGAAGCTGTCTGCACCAATTATGAAAATCTCATGGCAGGACTGAATCAGGGGATTTCAAGTGGGAGGACTTTGTTGATCATGACATACATTTTTGGCACAGATTTTCACATGTCTTTTCCATAAAATTTCTGGCTTCTTCAAATTGAGACAGCTCATCTCAGTAGAAATACACTCAATTTGCATACACAGTGTAGATTTTTATTACCATTTTACATTATTGCTTCCATGTCCATACCAAGTACTAAGCTGACCATAATCTTTTTAGCTGACCTCAAACTTGTCAACATAACTGCATGGTGTTATACATTTAAACATGGATCCTTTTTATTTTAACTCACTCCATAATTTTGGATACTGATATTTTATCTCTATTTCTACCAGTTCTGTACTTAGTATGACCTAAATCTGCAAATGTTTACTTGTGCCTACTGCTTGGTGAATAAGCATTGCTGTCTTTTCCTCAATACACTTACCCATTGCATAATAAGAAATCACAATGCACAGTCAGGTCACAAAGAGAACATCTCATTTTAGGGATGGAAAATGTAGATATTTCTGAGCTAGATATTAAAAAAAAAGGCCCTATGTCACGTTTTCAATCCCAGTGTGCTGTATGATTCCCTTGAGGAGAGTCTGAGAGAGCTGGGGCTGTTCAGCCTGGAGCTCTGAGAAGGCTCATGGGGCATCTTATTAAGGTGTGCAAGTACCCAAAGGGAGTGCACACAGAGGACGGAACCAGACTCTTCCCAGACAAGCCCAGTGACAGGACCAGAGGTGATGGGCACACACTGAAACATAGACAATTCCCTACAAACAGCAGGAAACACTTTTTCACAGTGAAGGTGACCAAGCATTGGCACAGGTTGCTCAGGGAGGCTCTGGAGACCCTATTCCTGAAGGTATTCAGAAGTCATCTGGACATGATCCTGGGCACCTGACTCTGGGTGTCCCTGACGGAACAGGGGGTTGGACCCTTTCAGCCTCAGTCAGTCTATGGTTCTGTCCTTCTGTGCATGCATGCCTTTCCTAGAATCTCCAATGAAACTGAGCTCAAATCACTCATGTTTTGCTTCACAGACTGATTTCTACATTATAGAGGTATCCATAATTGCCATTTAAAGTTTTGGTGTGGTATTATCATGTATTATGAAATAAAAAAGACATGTTTTCAAGTGAAAAGCATAGAGATCAAATTTTAAATTAACAGCAGAAGCAAAGGAAACAATAGCAAATAAAGAGAATTATGGGGTGAGTTGATTGTAGATCTTATATGGATTAAGCAGCTGTAAACAAGAAGTTACTGAGTTGCAAAAATAACTGGGATCTATTGATTTTTAAAACTGGGTATTGTTAAATGGTCGTTGTGGTTATCTAAGATAGTTTAATCTCTGGTGGTTGTATGAAATAAACTTGCCATTCAGCATTATTCTCTATCTGCTTTTGCTCACAGTTGCTATTATTGGAGCACAAGTTTCTTTTGCAAACTTCAAATTTTCCATTACAATAGAAATATTTTAATTTTCATATTTGTTCAAAAGCCAGTCTATTTATTTTGCAAATGTCACAATTTGCCAGCTGATATAACAAGGGATTATATATACCTGTGATTATAAGTCATGAAAAATAGCTGCAGTACATGTTTGGATTTCTTTGTTCTTGCAGCCAGACTCATCTTCTTCTGGCTCTGCTGTCTTGTGGAGGTTAGACCTCCCTGCCTATCCTACTACTTTGTATTCTTCCCTTTTCCTAACAGTTTTCTTTCACTCTGCCTGTTCCTTGCAAGCTCATGAAATCACTGACTGATATATGGCAGCACCACAGAGATGGTGCCTGGTGAACAAAGACGTGTACTGTTTCTTCCACCTCCCAAAAGCAACACAGCTCATCCCTTTGCCCTAACTGATGAACTCTCTGTTCATGTGGGAAATGGTTTGTGTCACAGTCCAGGGTCATTGTATCTATATCACCATCCCTTTGGGCATCTCAGCTTGCAGAACTTGCAGTAGGTTCTCAAGGTCCTGAAATTCTTGCTTGGATTACAACTGTCTCACAAACAAGCATGGATTTTCCTTTATCCTTTTTTTCCCCCTTTCATTTTCTGCCTTTTTCTGACTGGCACCAAACCAGAAGTCAGACACAACATATTCTTTCAGGGTTTCTTAAAACTGAAACAAAGTGATTTCCACAAAAGGAATTACTAGGGAAAACCAAAGAGGTAATTTGCTATAGTGCTCAGTTATTTCCTTGCATTCTTTGCTGTTTCCATCTAAAGCCTAGTGCTTCCACAGGTCTTTGGAGTAATCTGGAGAAAAGATCACAACTTCTTTTTTCTTGGTTATAGCATTTTTATTCCTAAAGGACTGTATACTAGAAGATGAAATAGAGGTTAAAATGAGATTTATTTTTTCACCCTCTCTTTTGGAATTCATAATCTAAGTTGCAAGCATCGACTATCATTAATTATCTATTGCAGCTTGGGGAGAAAACAGCAGGTATTAAAGATCTGTGTGCACTTGCAGGGTTACAGTCTCACTGCGGTCACCTTAGTGTACTGGGATAGCTCACATGTCTGCAGTGCTGTGATGGAAGGAATCAGATTCATTAGGAAGGAAAGGCTGGATGAGTGAGGAGGTGGAGCTGCCGTTCATACAAAGGAGAAACAGGAGTGCATGGAGCACTATCTTGGAATGGCAGGTGCATGTGAGGGGTATTGGGAAAGGTGTCTTCTACAGAAGACATGCTTACGAAAAAGAAGATCTGCTTCAGAGAAGATCTGAAGATCTTCTGATAAGGTCTTCAGACAGCTGGAAGAAATTTCAGTTTCACCTGCCCTGGCCCTCAGGGGCCTCTACAGCAACCCTGGTATCTGCTGCAGAGTTAATGCAGTAGAACACAAGGAGTTCAGTCATTTTCTGGACTCCACTGATGATGATTTCCTGACATCTGTGACTGAAAAGCCAAAGAAATTCTGTTGTTTCTGTTAATTTCACGGAAAAATTTGTTGGGAACGTGAATGTTGGAAGGAGCCACGACTATAGTTACCACAAGACAGTTTAGTTCTATATGTACAAATACCAGATGGGGGAATAAAGAAGATAAAGACAGACTCTTATAACAGTGCCCAGTGACAGCACAAGAGACAAAGAGAAATGTGGGAAATTCTACTTAAAGAAAAAAAAAAAATTAGTGTTTGGACAATTAAACAGTGTACCAAGTGTCTTAGACAGGTGGTGGAGTCTTCATTTTTAGAGATATAAGAAACCCAGTTGAACAACAGTCCTAATAAACCTGCTGCAGCTGATACTGCTTGAGCAGGGGTTTGGATTAAGTGACTTCCAAAGATACCTGCCAACCTCTGAGACTGTGAATCTGTGATAATATATTCCAAAGCATATTTCATGGTAAATTTTAGAAAAGCTTATTCATAGAGAAATTACAGGAAAGAATCTCATCTAACAAACCAGTTTGAACGCATTCTTTTAAAAAATACAGGAGCATCAGATTTCTTAGCCTGTTGTGCTCAATGCCATACAAACAGCAGAACATGCTCCTCTTTATTCAGCTGTACACTTGTGTGGCTGTTTCAGCCCATGGCTTCACTGCTGTGCAGAAAGTGAGTTGAGTGTCACAGTCAGCTGTCATATAACTGGGACTAATCACTGCCATCAATTAATACTATTATTCACAAGATGTCAGTTGGGGTGATGACTTCCAGACAGTCAGCCAAGCATAAAGGAAATCAATACAAAGTTAATTAGGGGATGATGTGCCGACAGTGCCCAGCTCTCCCTTCTTATAATGCTAGGGTTGGACAAAGAAATGAGTAGCGCAGTGCTTAGGGGAGGTGGAACAGTGATGAGCAGTGGCTCAGTCAATCTGAGGAAGCTGATGAAGTTGTTGCTGAGTCATGGTCATAGCTGTAAGATCTGTGTGGGAGCCCTGCTCTGCACAGAACAATTCTCGTTGGCCCACCTGTAACTGAGCACCTCAACCCTTATTCTGCTTAGTTCCCTAGGTGGCTATAGATATTGGCATAAACCTCTTTGTGAAATTTCACCTTGGAAAAAAACAGTTTAGGCACTCCTGCACGTCTCAGAACAAGTAACAGTCTATGTCTAGAAACTGATGGGAACAGAGGATCTGATAGCTTGCTAGTTATTGAACCCATCTTGTCATGATGCTAGAAATGAAAATTGAGTATTCTTAACCAGAAGAGAACACAACTCAAAAACATAGATGTATTGTGTAAGTCAGTCATAGGACCAGTCCATGACAGCAAATTGTTGTGGAAGCCTCATATCCAGTGTCACTAATTATTAGTCATTTCCCCCCTTGGACCTTGTCATATACTGTCATCCTCATTCACTGCTTTTGTCTCTACATGTTTGCAAGAAAGCCACAAAACTGTAGCTTTGTTGACAAATGAAGTTTGCTTGTTTACCATGATGTTCATCTTTTGGTGCAAAGACCACTACTTGCTCATCTGACAGTTTATCTGGTGTGAGATAGCCAGGGTGCACACACAGACTGTTGGACACATTGTTCAGATCAGCTGACAGAGAAAAACCATAGCCACAAGATGGGGTGTAATTTTGACTTTCCTTTTTTTTTGTCTTAGTAAAAAACATTAGAAGAAATAGCCTCATCTGTTTGTTAGCTTTAAAACCAGGAAGAACTTCTGAAGTTTCTAGATTTATTTTTTTTTCACTAGTGATGATCAGTGTGACTCAGTTATTCCTTCTGCCAAGCTGGAAGTATTCATAATGTCCAACAGTCCCTAATAATTCCTAGGGAACAAATCGTTTAACTTGTGAAAGTTAACTTGTGATTTTTGTCCTTGCAGATTTTCAAATTGGCAAGGCTTTTTGGTCAGAAAGCAAAACAGGAATGACAAAGTGATGCTCTATCTTTCATGCAAATTGGTTTCTAGAGAACAGAATATACTGGGATTTTTCTGTACCTCCCAGGTCTGCATTCTTTATGTCCATTGTTTGGGTCCTATTATCCCTTAAGTTGGGCTACATAACATTTCAGTTTGAGAAGTCACGCTCTTTTCACACCAGCCACTGGGCAAACCAGGAAGAGGTAGACTAAACTGAGATATAAAACTGGGATATGAAATGCCAACCAGTTAAACCTTAACTGTTTAAACAACACTAAATATATAAACATCTGAGCTTATTAGTATGCTGCCTTCTTGCTGAGGAATGAAGTGGATGATTCCAAACAATAAACAACCACCGTTTTCCCAAGATTTTCAATATTTTTTAAGATTTTTAACTGCTTGAGTACCATAACATTTACAGATAAGAACAAATTGGTGTAGCAGGGGAAAAAAAAGGCTAGTTTTGCCCATGAAACAAGGTGAAAGTCAGACTAATTGGCTATGCAGAAACATTGGGTAGCTGCCATTAAGGTTTTTCATCAGGTAGCTTACAAGTTAGGACCTGTAATCAAAATAAGCAATACATTACAAAGATTTTTCTTTGTTGCATGTAATCTGTTGAAATGCTGGCATTTAACGTGAGTGGGCTGGGGTACCCTGTGGCAATACCTGCCTGTACAGCTTTAAAGATGTATTTATCCTGTGGCCCATATACTTATGCTATATATCAAATAGAAAAACAATGAGCAGCTGGAGCTACCTCTTTGGAGGGCTGTCAAAATGAAGCTATACATTTTGTGATACTCAGCAATCTCTAGTGTTGAGTAAGTGTCCTGATTTTCTTTGCAGTTGTTGTAAAAAAATAGTATTCTTTACTTTTTTATGAATTTGTAAAACTGCAGCCACAGTTTCTTCAGGCAAAAATGCCATTTGTATGTCAGATCTCTTGTTTTTGTGGTGGTGGGTTGGTTGTTTTTAGGTTGTTTTTCTTTTAAATCTCATACACTTCCTAGTTAAGGTTGCAACTGGGACTGCTATTGCTGTGACCGTGTCTTTCATTTATGTACATATGTACACATCCTTGCTCTATTCAGCATGTTTCATCAGAAGAGATGGTTCCAGTGCTGGCAAAGAGAAGGGTCTGACATAGGCAGGAGGAGATATCCAGCTAAGAGTTGGAGTACTGCTTGTTTCCAATTTTCAATTTTCACACAGAATTCCAGACCAGCAGCCAGGTTAATGCAGTAACTTCCAGCTCTAGGGCTCCAGACCCCAAGGATACAGTGCTGACGTGGTGTCTGCTAGTTCTTTGCTGACTCAGCAGACAGAAAAGTCCTGACAGGGCTGAACTAGTCCTGTGACGGGAGTCTCTCTTAAAGAGGGCAACCCTTCTTTGCAGGATTTTGCTACTTTTTTGGGTAGAAATTTTGCCCCTGACAGGAGGATTCATTACACTGTTTCAGTCTCAAGAAGCCCCTGGAAAGCTACTTTATAGCAAGATAAGGCAGATGCAGGTCTACTTCACTGAATTCTAAAACATAGGCACTAATGATTTTCAACAGCACTGAATAACTCTTCCTGTCTCACTTCCTTTTTTCCCTCCCGTTTTTCATCTCTGCACATATCGTCATATTTGGCTTTGTCCTCTGTTTTCTACAAAGTTCTGCAAAAGTAATGTCATCTGAGGGAGAAAATGTCTGCAGGGCATTTATTTGCACACAAATAATATTTCACCATGGCAACTCTAATTTTTTCCATTGTGCATTCCTCTGTATCATGAAATAGCTTTTGAACAGCTGGGCATTCCTCTACTTCTTCTGTAGCTGATATCTTAAAGAAATTTTAAAAGTATATTGTTATAGGCACAGAACCAATAAACAATAGGGACACCATCCACAGAAAAGGTTTTCTGCAGTTGTTAGTGGCTTATGTTCATGACAGTAAGTGTTACTTATTTTTAAACAATCAGTAATGTTATTTTGCTCACATTTGATGTTGCAGGCCTAATTATATTTACTTTTGCATCTGCTATAGTATCTGGTACAAATTACTGTCCACAGCAATTTGTGGGGTTTTTTATTATTTTTGGATTACAAATTTTTATTTACACTTTTTCTCTTACCTGATTCATTCTGCAGTATCCAAAGAGGATAATGGTACTTGAATTGTTTTGTAGCAAAACAATACTTTTCTATTTTCAGAGCTAAAATTTGCAGCAGAATACAAGTATATTGGAAGAATACAAGTCTATATTGGAAAGAACAGTTTACTTACGCCAATTGGACACTGCTCCAATGTGGTCCTCAGATAACTAACATAGACCCTAACTTTAAACTAGCTATCCTTGCAGGGAATAAGACCTGTTCATAATTCCAGATGTGTACTGAGTTACAGCTTTGTCCTGAGCTCAGCTGCCATCCCAGGTCTTTGGGCTGAGCAAGATGTTGCTGGCATTTAAAATCTGAGGTCTCTGATTTCCCTGGCCCTAAACCAAAGCCTAACTCTAGCTTTCTGCAGAGTAAATGATAAACCTTTCCAGTTGAAAATGTATGATGTCCTTCTACTCTCCCCTGTACCTGTCTGGATTTTCCTGGAATTTTGTCTTCATGGGAAAACTTTGCAATTTACAAGCTAGAGTTACACTGGTAATCATTATATAACTTGTTCTAGTACATCTTGTTTCAGAGTATTGTGAACACCTTTTAAAATGAAAAATATACTTGTGTTGGAATTAATTTAATTAATTAATTTAGACTATATTTTTGCAAGTAGTCCCTATTTTATATTTCACACAATCACAGAATGTGATATATTGGAAGGGACCCACAAGGATCATGGAATCCAGATCCTGACCCTACACAGCACACCCCAAGAGTCACACCAGGTGCCTGTACTTATTTAAACTCATCTTTTCATGTAGACCAACAAAGGCTGCTTTTTTCGTCTAGATATAGTTAACCTTCAGTAACTAGACACAGGACAGCTTTAATTGAAGCATTTATTTTTGTTCTCAGTTGAGTAGCTGAAATACTAATTAAAATGCCTGAATCTTACTGTAATTCTGTGGCTTTATCTAGAAATCAAAACCTCCTTGAATACTGAACCCAAAACCCAAAATATGGAATATTAGTATTTCTTCCTTCTTCTTCTTGAGTTCATTTCCTAACTGCTCATTCATAGCAGAGCATCTGAGGAATTCTAGCACAGAAGGGCTCAGCTTTGCCTTGCAAGGTCTTTTCCTGTGGTGGTTCCAGTCTCTTGCTAGTGAAGCAAGGTGCTGTAGTTTGGATTTATGCCAAGAAACTCCCTTATATGCATGCATGTGGAAAGGCTACTTTTTGCTGCTACTTTTTCATCTGCAGTTCTCATGACTAGGAGATTGCCCATCTCACTTTGGCTCTCCTGTTTTGCCAGGGATGGTGCTACTCCAGCTCTTACTTACTGGCTTTCTTTTCCCCACAAGGCTGACCAGCCTGTGGTGTGAAGATGTAGAAGTGATTCTTGTAGAGCTGCATTCCCTAGGATGGATCAAGCCTGGGTATTCTCGTGACATTCCTGACCACTTATACCAGCTGCAAAATCAGTGACTTGTACACCACCCCATTGACTGAAAAGGACAGAATTTGCAGCTAAAAGCAATATCCAGTGGCCTCCAGGGGCCATTACCTGGCCAGGAGACTTACTCTCCACCTTGTAGTCAGTGTTTAGATACTGTACAGTCCAGTCACAGCATCACAGAATAACAGAATGTTTAGGGTTAGAAAACAGCTTTAAAGTCATCCAGCCAACTAGCCTAACAGTGCCAGCTCCTTGACTAAACCATGTCCCTAAAAGCTACATCTACATGTCTTTTAAATTCCTTCAGGGATGGTGAATCAACCATTTCTAATAATCTGCTAGCTGTCTGGTTTAAAACAAACAAACAAACCCCCCCTAAAACTGTTGGAGTCCAGGGTATCCCTCTGACAGCCCTGGAGAATCAGGGGGCTGTACAGGGGGGTCTGGGACCAGTACAGGGGGGTCAGCCAGCCTCCCACAGAGCCCAGGAGGACTCTGACCCTTGCTTCTGTCCATGGGAGTGAATACTCACATGNACTTGTCCTCTCTGCCTTCGGTGTGAAACACTCAGGGCAAAGAGAAGACAGAAAACCTTATTACCTTGGGGAACAGCAACCCCAGGGAAATACCCAGGGAACAGCAACCCTGGGGAAGACTCCACCCCCTCGGGGAACAGCCGCCCTGAGGTGAAGCTCAGGGAACATCAACCCCGAGACAAAACAAACAAACAAATAAAAATCATAGAACTCAGATGTGAGAGCAGTTGTAAAATAATCATTAGCTATCAAACTGGGCAGTTCAGGGCTAGCTATTTCTCTGGCACCTGAATGGTGTCTTTTTTTTTTTTTCCCTTTTTTTGAGAGGAAGTTGCAGTTTGCTAGTGCCAGCAGAGACTTTACAAAGTGACAGATCACTGGGATTAAATTGTTTAGTAATTTCACATGCACATGTTGTTCTTGACTGTTGGTTTTACTCTTCTTCATGAAACCAGTGATATGCATCAAGAGCCCACTTCAGTTAAGCAGCTGGCTTTCCTTTACAGGGAATTAAACAAGGTCTCAGAAGTATAATCTTAGTAAAATAATACGATAATTATAAAAGGTAGCCTGTTTCTTTTAATTTAAGAGAGTACTTTTAATGTAATAGAGGGTTCCTGTAGTCTCTTTGTTGCCCCTCACAAAGAGTCAGCTTTACTGAGTGGTGCCTTCATGCCCAGGTTTAATTTTTCTGACACTGGGCTCCTGGTCTTTTCCCTACTTTGAGTACCCTGCATATTGCAGAATGATTTTTTTTTAAGGATTGTTCAGTTCAGCCATTAATTTACAGATATACTATATCTCATATTTATACATATATACAGCAAATACTGACTTGACATATAAAACCAATTAACCCCCTCCTGTCTGTTGCTGTGGCTCTGTATCACAACTCCCAACATCAGCCAATCTTGCCAAGCTCAGTCATAGCAGGATTACTTTCATTGAACCTCAGCAGATGAAATAGCACTGGACTGATTATAATTTCTGTTAACAAAGTCAGATGCTCCTCAAGATCAGTCACCAACCCTCAGCAATCTAGAAGTAGTGGAAAGCTCCATGGGTCTCTATGTGTATTTTTCAGAACATCAATTAGTAGATGCAACTTCAGTGCACAAAACAGTAAATACACATAATCAAGACACAGTATGTTGGAACAACGTGGCAAACACAGGCACTTTGATAAGTGTAAACCACATCAGGCTGTGCAGAGCAGGGCATTCCAAAGCATTATACAGAACCAGTTCAACAGAGTGTGAACAAATTGCCTCTCTGAGCCATCCCCAAAAGCACACAGATGCACCTGCTTTGCTGATATACACATGTGGCTCATGCCATACTACATGGCTTATGCCATGTCATAGACAGCAGTAGAATTTCCCAAGTGCTTACAGTTTGCTGCTAACAGTACAATGTGATAACAACCAGAAAAATAAAATAATACTGCTAGGAGCTTTTTCTGCTTATCCCATGGATACATCTCTTACCCCACCCCCAGACGGAAAACCATATAGGAGCAGGTATGTCCAGCATAGCCACTGGCTGCTAGTACCTTCTCCCTTAGCAGTGGAAGTACTCCTACAGTATGATATACTTCCAGAGAATGGAGGAGACAGCAGCTGCAGAAACTGGCTCATAGGCAAGATCAGAATCGACTGGAATTGTGAAGCAAAGGGCACAATGGGCAAAGGACATAAGAAATATGGATATACCAAAGCAAATTTAGATTAGATGAGCTTGTCTCAAATTATTTGTATTTTTCTTATTGAAGATAAATATAAAAAGGAAAAGATGCCAGGACTTCTGCCCAAGCAGACTTGTAAAGTGTCATGCATTATTATAGTTCCATTAAAGCATATAAAGCATAACAATACTTGCATATATATGTATATGTAAGAAGACTGAAGTTTGAACACTAAAAGACCTAATTTCGTTTTCCAGTCCTGATGTCCTTTTCCAACTGAGAACAGCACTGGTGTCCAATGTCTGAGAACAAGTGGAAAGTCTGGATGTGCCTAGGCATGCAAAGAGGTCTTTTTATGAGGTGTATTTTCCAGGATTTCAAAGCAAACACTGGAGAGGATAGTATCTGTAGCTGTGCAGAGAATTTGGAAAAGCTCAGACTTTAATTGCTGGTCTTCTGCTTCTCTGGTGTTACAGTTAATCTGCAAAAAAATAAAAGGACTCAAATTAATAAAAGTCAAATGGCAGCCTGTGGATTAACTTGGTACTTAAAGCAAACTCAATACCAGGAATTGGCAGGAGGTGTAACTGGCCTTCAGCCTTTTCCTAGATCTCTGCAGTCCCTGTCTCAAAAGGCAGTAAGGACAAATTTAACTTACCTATTTCCTGCCTGGTCACGAACAAATTGGCCAAGTGCTTATGGAATTAAACTCTGCCATATGTGGAAACCTCTTGTACCTCTCAAATACTCCTATAAAAAAATTGAGAATGCCTCTCACATTTGTTTTCCCTTATGAGATTGCCTGGTTAACATGGCCTTGATTATGTTACTCCCTGATATTAAGAGGACAACTTAACTAATTCAGTAGCAGGAAAGGATGAGGTGAGATTTCAGGAAACATGAGTCAATAAGGGGAAAAATGCTTTTACAAATTCCTTATTAAGGAAAATATCTACCAGACAGTTCTTGGAAAAGAGTGTTGTGGGCCACTCTGAGGTTTTATATCAGTTTAAAGAATTTTAATGTCATCTCATTCACACACATCTGTAACTTCCTTGTCTCCTGAGAGGTTGCAGCAAGCTGGAGATGTCAGTTTAGAAACCAGTTTACACGTGGTGCTGTCAACTTTGGCTGACACGTGCAGATTAAAACATCTCTGCTAAAGGGTAGAACATCCTAGATATCAGCAAGGAAAAAACTGAGGCCATTAGGCACCTCATTTATTCTTAGTGAGTGCTAATACTGGTGAGTATCAGTATCAGTTGGCTATTTGTGCCATTTGCTCTTCAGAAGTGTTGTATTCTGGATAATGCACTATACTCAGTTCTGTGTAAAAATGGGCACGTGTCAAAGCTGCTAGAGAAATTTAGCTAATCGACCGCCTTAGTACTGAAATTAATTCATGGAGATACTGAAATTGGCTAGAATAAACTTTCTAACACATTTTGAAGCATTAGAAAGCAGGCATTCTTTATCTGCACAGGACACACACAGGCTCAAATTCTCCTCATTCTGTGTGTAAGGTGAAACTTTACAACAGGGGTTTTATCCATCATAATCATACATATTCATTAAGATGTGTTTCTTATCTAATACATAAACATCACTTCCCTAGAAATAATGTGCGTGTATCCACCTCCTGCTGGAAGTCCTTTTATGGTCCTGAAGAGTAATAAAAGGGGTCTCTGTTGGTCCTAATCACTGAATGCTTTGCTATTAAAGCATGGTAGTAAAATGAAAGTCTGTATTTGAAGTACTGATGTGTGCCACTAGTAAGATCTGAAAAGTATGCTATGTCTGCAGCCCTGATTAGACAAATAATTCAGAATTTCAGTATTCGCAATTTGGCAAATTAAGTGATGTTAATTTCTTTTAGATGTGAGGTGAGGGAAGGCCACTGAGGCATCGGGCCTGGAGACCCTGTCCTGCAAGAAGAGGGTCCAGAGCCAGGTCTGGTTCTGCTGGGAAGAGGCATGACTTTGGCAACACCCAGCAGCAGTCCTAGTATGGACAGGAGAGGGACAGAGGAAATGCAGCATCAGGACTCGTCAGAGTGGTTATAGGATTGGAGAGTGAGAAGGAATAGCACAGCTGAAACTGTGGAAATTCAGAGCATTCACAAGGAAGAAACATTTTTCCCACAAAACCAGCCCAGGACTGGAGCCAGGGCTCAGGTAGGCTATGCTGTCACCAGCCTTGGATGTTATCAAAATCCAACTGAGCAACCTGATCTAAGCTCAAAGCTAGATGGACATCTCTCATGGTCCAGTCCTGAGTTATCCTGTAAGCCTATAAACTACAGAACCTAGAGCATCTCAGCAGCTGCTGGACCATTCTTAGCTAAAAGTGCCAGAGTACCCTGCCATGGTCCTCTGGAAGGGCAGGTTTAGTGGAAGGGAAAGACAGAAGGGCAAGCTCTGGTAACACAGGAGCTCTGGAGGGGTGGGAGCCCCTTTGTCCTCTGCAGATATGTTTGAGTGGTCATCTTACTGTTGTGTACAAACACCTGACAGGGAGTACATCAGACAGCGCCAAGCTCTTCTAGTGGTACCCAGTGACAGTATGCAATGACAGGAGCAACGCCCTGCGTACAGGCTGAAATGCGGGAAAAGACACTTAAACGTAGGAAAACGCATTTTCGCTGTGCGGGGGGGTGATATTCTTACGCGGACTTTCCCGGAGAGGGGGCGGCACCCCCCACTCTGGAGGGCACTCCAGCCTCAGCCGCTCTGGCCTCGGGCCACAGTGCGGGGCCGACCCCGCTCCGCCACAGGAGTGGGCCGGACCGCCCACCCG
>VXBR01006083.1:73538-129412 GCA_013400215.1 Cisticola juncidis
CCCGCCCCAGCCCGGCCCCGCTGCGGAAGATGCTGCCGCTCTGCCTGCTCGCCGCGCAAGGTAAGCGGCGGCGCGGACGCCTCCCCTCCGCCCAGGCGCTGCTCCGGGGGCGGGGGCGGCCCCCATCCCACGACCCCCGGGCCGAGCGCGCCGTGACCGGGGCTCGTNNCTCTACGGCTCGCCGGGGCGGCCTTGCTCTTGCCCGGGTCGTGCACTTTCGAGGACAGCGCCTGCGGCTACCAGTGGGACTACGCGCATCTGCCCTGGACGCTACACGGGGAAGGTGAGAGCAGCTCCCCCCGCGCTCACTTTTCCGCCCGGCGCTGCCGGACCCCGCGGCGGGGCTGCCGCATCTCGGTTTGCCACTGCCGCCGGCCGTGCCGCGCCGCTCGGTTTTCCTCGAGGAACAGCCGCGGTCGAGTTCCTCCCGTGTGGGTGACAATCCCCTGACAGCTGGTGATGGGCAGTCCCTGCGGGGGGGCGTCTGCACTCCCCCGGCACAGGTATCTCCGTAGGTTTCTGCAGGATGCCTCAGAAATCTAATTTCTTTCTCTGTCTTTCACTTTTTGTTGGGAAAAGGTGTCTCTTATCAAATCCTCTTTCTAAAAAACCTACCACATCTGTCACATTCCTATTAAGCTGCATTTTTATTTATTTATTTATTTATTTATTAATATATATTTTGGGTTCTGCTCCCAAAGTGGATGCATTTCCAGGGCAAGAGACAATCTTTGGCAAGAGTATCCTTACAACATGTTCAATGAAGACTTTTCTCCTTTTTATAATATCTGCAGTTCAACAGAAAAAGTCAAGTATTTCACTAAATTGTATTTGGCTTTATAAGACTTCATGCTATTGAAAAGAGAACAAAATCCAGTCACTCCACAGTTTCCATGCAACTGTAACTACTTGGTAAGTTTTCAGTGTGGGATCCAATTTTTGGCAGAATTTGCATGAACAAAAGACTAAACAAAAACATACACAGCATAGTTGTAACTGGGTAATAATTTAATTTTGATTAGGTGTTCACCAAATTTTCATTCATGAAGTGAAAGCTATGCTCACACAGTTAAAGAGACTATGTGTTTTTGAAGTTTTCAAGCCCAAAAACAACTGCCAAGAATAATGAAGACATGAGTACAGATACAAAGAGATAGACACCCCCTCAGAATCCCTTAATCAGTGCTCCATTCAAAACTGGATGGTCCCGTTTTGCATTCCACTTGTCTCTCAGTTGAGAAAAACAACCTTTCCCCCCTGATTCATACTCAGTTCTCACCTATGCAAAACAAGTCATCTTCATTGTTACTTTTTAGATTAGTCAGTGGGCTTTGAAACAATGAATGTACAAAACTCCCTAACTCAGAAAAGCCTGCAAGGATGTTGTAATTGAAATACTTGTTTCTTCTCTTATTTATTTGATGCATATATCTTAGATTATTCATTTATTTAAATATACATAGGTTTCCCTGTATTTTTGAAGGTACCAGTGGAAATTTAGTATCCTTCTTTGCTGTCCCTCCTAACACCATGCCATATTGATCTATCTGTCCACAAAGCAGCACTTACTTCCTCCTTGTGATTTACAGGGAGCCATTTAGTAGTGGTATTGATTCAGCTCCAAGGGACAGTGAGTTGCTGGGAACAAAACCTGCAGAAATGGGTGTGTATCATGTTGTGCACATCCACACTACAGTGCTTCCAGATATAAGGACATTTGATGAGAGGTTTGGATCAGCAGCAGCCTGCTTTTTTTGGTGCACAGAACACAGTTTTTGTTACTGTAGTTTGATCTTTCCTCACAAACCAATGTACCAGTGGCTGCATAGCTTCTGTTATTGCACATCTCATTTGCAGAGATACATAACTGAACTGTTATTCTCTGGGAGGATATGTGGTATACCAGCTCTCATAATAGGAATAGTTCTGTCAGCATTTCCATTATAAACAGTTTTTCTGCAGTCTGTAATTTGATCATAGCAAGACATTTTGTGCAAACATTTGGCACACAAGGTATTTTGTTAGTCTCCTTAGAAATACATTCAGAGAATCACAACTAAATCTAGCTGAAAATAATTCATTTCAATCTACACAGCAGGTGTGCAAAACTAGTCTTCCTTAGATGCTATTTCATTATTTTGTTTTGTAAAACCATGCCCCTTTTGGCAGCACTGTGTCCTGGTATTTGCTGGTCAGCATATGTACGTGTGGTAATTTACTGGGATGACAGAGAAAATTAAGGACAGGAGAGACAGCTTAGATTTAAGTTGTTTCACTTATCCTTGCATTGCTTCAGAGTTGCTTTATTATTTTAAAATGTTATTTGTGGTATCGAAGTACATTCAGCAGGTCTTTCACAGGGATTATCTAACTTGAAGTGCAAGTTCTTGGATCTTATAAATCTCTCAATAGTGTAGTCTTGTGCCAAACTGTCAAGGTGATGTAAATATAACTAAAACTGTGTCCAGAAATTTCCACTCCATACTTGAAAGTATTTTGCCCAGTTGCCAAGGAAGCCAGTATCTTCTAATGGGCCAGGAACACAGAAAGGAAGTGTGAGAATAAGTTTTGCTTTTGTTTACAGCTACACAGTCCCACATAAATGAATATGTTTCTAAGGTTCAGCTGCTGTTTTAAGTGTTTCTGGCTTCTCTTTAGTGTTCTGGTAGTTCCAGCATACAAGATTTTTTTTGTTTAATTTTAGAATTTTCATAATTGAAAATATTTTAATTTTTTTAGCTGAAGTTTTGATACCTGTAACTGGCACTTTAAGGCCCATTTTAATCACTTGCAAATCAAAAGAAAATACTCAATGCTACAAAGGACAGCCATTTCACTCCTAAGCGATATACTTAAGACTGGCAAATCAGGCCTTAGTAAAGTGGTTGTTTGTAGGAACAGCTACACAAGAAACAATTGAAGCATCTGTCCAGTCGACCTGTGCTTCCATAAAACCTCTGTTTCAGTGAAACCCTCTGTAAGCCTCAAACTCTCTCACATGACTCTGAATTCAGGAACAGGACCTTCAAACATATTGAGATGCTTTTTTAAACTACTGTCAGCTTTTTCAGTCACTGGCTAGCTTGGTGTTTGCCTTTTAGAATTATAATGATTTTAGCAGACAAATACCATGCAAGGAAAAATGTAACATACAGAAAAAGATGTGGATATAAATTTCTAGTGAGCCTTGTTATGGCTGGGAAGCACACCCAGCTGAGGTCATGGCCTGGGCTGGGTAAGTACAGCATCAGGCTTGAGGCAGCATGTTCTCAAACAAGCCAGCTCTGTTTTCACTGTAGCATGGGAAATTCCATGCAACATGTTGTGCTTCATGTGTTTGTAGGATACCAACTACACAAGAAATGTAGTAATGTTGTTGCTCAGGCAGAGATCATAATGTAACCCTGGTTCTGAAATGAGCAACAGATGGATTTGTATGTTACCTGTGATAAGATCTGAAAGCTTTGTGTGAGTTTCTCCTATGCACTGACAGAGGAGACAATGGTTCATTTTCATTTCAATGGTATAGGCATGCTCCCAGATATGTTCTTGCATTCATGATGCCACTGAACAGATAATTTATCTTTAAGTTCAGAATATAAGACAAAGATTAGCTCTTCGACTCGACCAGTGGATAGGAAATTTAGAAATCATATCTATACTCATCACTACTAACTACTATAACATCACTACATAACTACTATAGTAGTTAGAGATAGTTGAGGAGTTTGAATACCATATTGGTTTTATCAACACCTACAGATGTACAGAGTATGAGTTCATGTCCAGTTATTTTGGAGCATAAAGTTTTGCAGATGCATAGTGGCTGATTTCCACAAAAATTCACTTCTTTGTCAGCAGTATATGTGAGTGCAACAGAAATACCAGATAATTCTTATACATTCTGTCAAACTATTTAGGGTAAGATCAAATAATCTTGAGATCTTCTTTAACCAGGTTGCACAATTATTTTAGAGGACACACATGCTTTGCAAATGCAAAATGTTCTTTAAAACAAAGGAAGATGCTGTGTGTAATAGGCAGTAATCCACAGTAGAGTAATAAATAAAACAATGCAGACCCACTTACAACAGCAGTGGAAAACACAGGGTCAATTGTAACAATACTAATGTGTTAGGTTTTGGCATCTTTTGCAGTCTTCTTAGTCATGTCCAGCACAGACCTGACCATAACCTGATGGTAAGAACATCCTGCTCACCACATTATTACTAATAAATTTCATTAGACATAATAATTATGGCATGTCTTTTCTGTGACTCTGGACAATGTTTACATTTTTGCTTAGAATATCTGTGCAGCTCTTTGTGTGAACTGTGGGTATGTTTTGTTTTCCGTTGCCCTTTACTGTAACAGAGACCAGTTTAATAGTGCTAAAAATAATGTGCATTTTGGCTGTCAGCTTAAATCTGCTCTAATGGAGTTTACTATGCTGCATCTGCTTGGCTAGACTTAAGCACTAGATAGAAATTTGTCTACCACAACAGCAACCTATAGGGAAGAGAAATTGTTTATATTAGCAATGTGCTTCAAAAAGCAAGAGATCATATTTTAATGTGCCCATGTATTGCCTAATGAGTTTTGTGGCACTGAAACACTAAAGGTATAACTGGTAGTTGATACAGCTGTATGCACCTAGCTCTCATAAGATAATTGACAGCTTCAAATGCATATTTTTGTGTGTGTTGCTTTCCTTCAAAAATTCTGGAAGTGTGTGTCTCTTCATAGCACATATCACCAAGGATACATTTTAATAGCACACATTTCAGGGGTTTTAATAATGTTTTCTCTTTCTGCAGTATTTTCAAGGAAAAGAGATCGATTTCACTCAGAAGAGTGATATAATAGATTATATTACATACAAATGTGGCCTTATTTTGCTATTCTTAAAGCATATGCCTATTTTTGCTACATTATTCCAAGACTCTGCTCCTGTAATACACTCCAAACAGATACAATCCATCAGGTAACAATTTATGGAAATCTGGTGAGCAAGCAAAATCATTAACAACAGCTTCAGGAAACTGAATTTTGTATTTTGGAACATATTTATCACATAGCTACACTTAAAAATATACAGAAAATAATTTCCAGAGACAGGACAGATATTACCATCAGATAAGTCAGGCGTGACAGCAGCAGCATAAGGAATGTCAAATCTAAACATTGCCTGCATACCATTTAAATAGCTTGTATTTACAGCTGTGCCATATGACTTAAAACTGACCTCTTTTGATCTGAGCTCTTGGATGTTGAATGTCACATCATGTGGTTATAATATGCAGGGTAATGAACAGGTGATAATTTGCAATCCTAGTTTTTGTGGCACAGCAAACACAGTTCATGTTTGATGTGTGCTCTGTCATGCTCCATTACAAACCTACTAGCAAATAAATTAGTACATTTGAAGTCTTGGTTTTCTTTCCATCTCTCTACAGTACTTACCTGTACATTGGGAAGTACATATTTTGTAAATGTAGAAAAAGTTGTATCATTGCTGACTTTGTACAATTCTTGAGATGAGACGAGTGGTCTCACATGTTTGTTGTGAGATCATTGTATACTGGGGAATCACAGAGACTTTCACCAGCTTGTACCTAGCTGCAGCAGAACTTGCATACCCCAGTGCTTGTTTGCTCTCAAGTTCTCAGCTGATAAATTCACTCTGCCACAGGAGCTTATTGGTTTGGGATTTCCAAACCAGCCAGGGCATCTCTGCACAGAGTGCTGTTTGATAGGGTAGAAGCCCTTAGTTTGGCACATGGTCAGTTTCACCTTGACCTGATAATTAAAATGTTGGTGTTCCTGGCCAAAGTAATTGAATTTAGAGTGACAACCATCCTTCCTGAGGAGGGGGAAAGAAAGGCTGACTCACACACTTCTTTTACACTTATAATCTCATGTGCTTGTTTTCCTTTACTTCTGGTGCCATTTCTCCTGTACACTCAACTTTGACTGCTCATCCATCACTCTTGTGCTAGCAACTCGTTTCTTCATACTATTTTCCTATTTAGGCTGTCACTGGCAGCTTGATAGTAGTACCATGTATGAGAAGCATTCCATCTTGCTCCAGCCTATTCCAGTATATTCCTAAGTATGAAATATTACATTTTGCTTGCCCAGGTATAACTTCCAACCTTCCAAGTAATAGCATTTTTATTGAACTATGCCCACATTACAGTTATGAGCATATTTTTTCCCCATCTTCAGAGTCAGGTCTTGTGCAAAAACAAAACAAAACAAAAACCCATGGCTGAGAACATGTATGTCTATCAAGAGCTTCAGCAGCAGTTGCCTATGCATGATGACACTTGTGTTAAGTCTGGCCTTTCCATTTGCAGCAGGGGAACAAACAAAACCTAAATTGTTGTTAGTGAGTCACTGCATGAGATATGAGTTTCAAAGCATTCCTCTTCTCCACAGAATAGTAATGTTCTCATAAGTGTATTTTCACATACAGCTGTTACTGACTGATTCAGTTCTTACAGAGTCAACAACTGCTGTAGTGCATTTTACACCGAGCCACAGAATTTAGCCACAAGAGAGGGAGGGTGACTCTAAGAAAATTCAAGTTTACTGAATATACCTTGCACTTCTGGCAATAGGCTAGACTTTGTTTTGCATGGAAAAAACTGAAAATAGATCATTTGCCACTTCAGTTTGAAAAAAAAGAAAATATAACTGTAGGAAGGCAAAAGTGTGTTTGGGAGTTGTGATGGAGATGAAATCACCTCAGTCAAAAAAAATCACTTGCATGTAACTGCTGGCCTTGCAGATGTTGTTGAAGTTTGCTAAAATTCAAGTACAGACACGCAAATCACTTGCTGAAAAATGCTAGAAATATTTTCAGCACTCTGAAAAAGAATGTAAGTGTGAGAATGAACTGAAGTTAAGTTTTTTTCAGGAATTTCAAGATGTAACATGGCTTTTTTTTATTGGTAAAAGTGCAGTCAGGCAGTACTTTATGGTTGTTGCACCTATTACACTACATGTGTAGTTATCTTGAAAAAATGAAGAGAAAACCAGTCATTTGCCTGTTCATTTTTTGGAGGGAATGGGAGAAATTTTCACGAAAAATTTTGGTCAGCATCAGTGTGAGTCAAATCTGTAGTCATGATAAGTATACTTGCACTTGTCCTGAAAGGATGACCACAGACACTCCAGAAGCATTTCTACTAGAAAAGAAGACTTGTTTATTTTGCACATGGTACAGACTGTTCAAAACTTTAATAGAATCAGATTGAATATGCCGTAATGTTCTTATTATATAGGATGCTATTTAGTAGAAATACTTGGAAGCCTATTGAAAAAGTACAAGCCAGTTACAACTAGTTGATTTTGTTTGCCTTTTTTGAAGTTCTCCCATTACATTACCTTCTGAGATGTTTTGTCCCCTGCCATTGTGTGCAAGAGCAGTGCTATAATCACTTGACTGATTAAACCTACTAAATAGAGCCAAATTTTCTATGGTTAAATCTCAAGAAAATATATTTTAAAAATTACAGAGATTTTCCTTCAATGTTTGAGGTTTTACTGTCTTAATACTTTTTAGCAGTTATGCTACAGAAGGCCAGTTAAAAGGCCACAGCTGTCCATGTAATTTTGTATAATGCTTTGATTGCTTAGAATGCTTTATATCATTTAAAGAATTTTATTGCTCCCATTGAAAAGAGTAAGCCTCTTTTTGCCCATCCTTCACTGTGTCTCTAGACAGCCAGAGATTAATACATGATTATTCTAGTCCTTCTTCACATCATAATCAAGCCAAAGATTCCTACAATTTTACATTAAAATATAGAATATAGTGGTCTTTGATTAACAGAGTGTCTTCTACACTATATGGCTGTTCCATTCCTCCAACACATTTTCCTTTGCCAAATGTGGCTCAAGATCAGTATTTGAGACTACTCTACAAGTATGAGTAATCGTGTTGGTATACTTTGAATGCTGTTTTAAAGAGATATATTTTCTGATAAAGTATGAGTAGTACATGTTATTAGCACTTCGCTCTGTTCTGAAAACCTTGTGAGTCTAGTATGAAAATAACCATGAATCATAGTAATTAGATCTCCATTTGAAACATTAGCCGAAGTCTTTTAGGAAACTGTCTTCACAGTTTTCAATTAGCAAACCGTTAAAATGTTTAAAGAGGCACTGTTGTGATGAGCCAAGTTTCTCCAAATTTCCTGGCCCACAAATTGTATTTGATATTAAAAATGCATAAAGAACTACAGAAATGGAAGGGCAGGTTACAGTTGTTGCACACAGAACCATGGTGAGATACAAAGATATTGAAGGAAGTAATTCTTCATCTTCAGATTCTCTTAATTTTTGGATGTTAAATCCCTAACGATCAATACTGTAAGTCTGTTGCCATGTCTATCCCTCATGTTTCAAAAAGATTGGAGCAGGCTTCTGCATGACAGTGGAGTCTAGGGAAATGCTAATGCATTTATGGCAAGCTGTTATGCCTAGAGGGCAAGGAAGCCAGGCAATGATAACTCATCAGTGAATAAACAGATTTCCCTGTTTTCTAATAATGACATTAAAAATCATGTTCTGATGCACTAAACAAAAATTAGATTTACTCTGTAAACACTTCTCTTCAGTAAAATACTAAGTGGTCCACAAAGCACTTTCCACTTGCAATAGAAATCCTCAGCTGATACATAGATGGGGAACCTTAATTATCCAATGTACTTATTAAGTCATTTCTAGATCTGGCAATGAAAATGTGACTCCCTTCACAGGCCTCTTTCACATTTGCTTAACAGTGTTTATTCCAGCCTGGAAGATAATTTTTTGCTTTTCACAAATTACCATGAACATGACTTGGCCCTTGAAAAAGACTAGAGTCATCAGGTAGGATGAGTGCTTTCTTTGGGTTAGAGAACTGTGAAATGCAGCAAACACCACTTTAACATCTGTCTGTTCATTCCAGGGATAGGTGATGAGATTGGCGCTTGGCTATAAGAATCCAACCAGCCTCATAGAGCTACAGGTATCTGTAAGGCAAAGTTACTTCTGACTGAAAATCTTGGTGGATACTGCAAGACTTGTGAACACTGGAGGATCTTTTGGGACAACATTCCATGTTTTTTATACTGTGGCCTAGTTAGAAACAGCTAGGTAGAAAAGGCCTTGGGGGCCTTGGTGGATACCAGGTGGGGCATGAGCCAGCAATATGTCCTTGTGGCAAGGACAGCTAATGACGTCCTGGGCTGCATTAGCAGTGCTGCCAGCAGCTCAAGAGTTACCCTTCCCCTCTGTTCAGCACTGCTGAAGTCCCCTCTGGAGTTCTATCCAGTTCTGGCCTTGTCCAGTCCTCCCAGTACAAGAGAGACATGGACATATTGGAGAGAGGTCAGTGAAGGATTGTGAAGATGATTAAGAGAGGGGAGCATCTCTCATATGAGAAAAGTCTGCAAGAGCTGGGACTATTCAGTCTGGAGAAAAGAAAACTTGAGGGACAAGTTGATATTATAAATAAATAGAAGGACCTGAAGGGAGCATGCAAAGGGAACAGAGCCAGGCTCTTTCCAGTGGTACCCAGTGACAGAACCAGAGGCAGTGGGCACACACTGCAACACAGAATGTTCCCTCTGAACATTAGGAAGCACTTTTTTACTGTGAGGGTGGCTGGGAGGCTGTATAGTCTCTATCCCTGCAGATGTTAAAAAGATGTCTGGACATGGTCCTCAGCAACAGGCTGTAGGTGGCCCTGTTTGAGCAGGAGGGTCACAACAGATGATTTCTGGAGGTGTCTTCCAGCCTCAACTATTTTATGATTCTGTGGTATCTTCATGTGTTTGACTGAAAGTTAATAAAACCCTACTGCAGGGGTCTTTCAGAGCCATCTTCATGCACAGTAAAAGAACATAAGAATTTCTGATTCCTTTTAAAGTAAAGAATTAAACAAAATAGTCACATGTTATGTGTAGATGCCTGGTCCATTTATATGTATGTATATATGAAATCTCTGTTCCCTCATGCAAGAGAAGAAATTACTTTGTTGTAGATCCTGTTAGATGAGTGATCTCTTAGTTGTAAGCAGGATATGTGAAACTCGCTACTTACTGATATCTTTGGAGCTTGATTATCAGGTAGCTAATATTTCTAATGCTTGTGGTTGCAGAATTTCATGGGAAACAGATAGGTTAAAGTGTAAAGTACTCTGCTGCATTTTGTGACTAGATCTGTTTTTTATGATTTTCTACTTTCTTAGTAATTTGCTTTTGAAAGCTTGTCTTTGTCATGTTCTGTTTTAGACATGGTTGTTATCCCGAGGAAGTTTTAGCAAAGTAGTTGTGCTTCATCTAATCACTCTTGGCAGATCAATTCTGCACATGAACCTCCTTGACTGAGACCACAGTTTTGCAGCTGTTTGGCCAAAGTGAATTGAGTTCATTTTAGGCCATATGGGACAGCTGATAGTAATTGGCATCATTGCATACTGGAGCCACCAGAGAAACAAATTAATGAATGGATATTGACTCTGAGTTGCCCTCAGCTCATCAGACTAGGTTAAGGCAAGTGATGAGACTGATGCAGGTGTCTGTGCTCTCTCCTTTGTGTCTGTTTGGGAAACAGAGTCCTTAATTTTCCCAAGCTATGTATTCTCTAGCTGACCTGCAGTTCATCAGTATTTCTTGCTGTTGTGTGCTCCTAGCAAATCTCTTCTCTCCTTCCCCTGGGTGCCAGATTGCCTGGTGCACAGAAAGGAAGGTGTATTCCCTGCCTCAGACACGCAAACATTTGAGCCAAACAATCACAATCATTTGCAAGCTCTAGGAAGGAGCTGGACCCAGCAGACCAGTTACCTGGAGACACATTTCTTCATGCTTCACAATCTTTCTGAGGTATTTTTTATCCCAGGAGAATTTGTGTACCCAAGTGTCAGGTGTTAATGTTGTCCTGGATTATTACAGTAGAAAAGCAGTGAGAATCCGCAGCAGAACTGGAGTGGTGCCATTGTTGTTATATTTTGCCTCTACTCTATAGAAAATAATTTTCCATTATGGAGTCTGACAGTTTGGTGTCATCCTTAACTGTTTAGTTCAGAAAAATTACTCAATACAGACAGCAAGAAAATGAGGAACTTTTAGTACTGCTCTGGCTTTAAGCTACAGCTTACTTTACTCCACTAGCTGTGAACAAATTTGGATATGGTTTTCCATAGTGTAAACTACTTTTTGAATGTGCAAATTCCTGAGTTCTTAGAGAAAATAAAATCTGCCTTGAGCGCTAGAGAACAAAGAGATACCTAAATACAAATTGCAAATGCAGCTATCCTGGTACCTGGATCTTAAAGGTGTAACAAATATAGCAGCAATTTATTTTTTTTTAAGAAAACTGGACCTACTATATCTTTTTTCCCCTTAGAGGCAGGCCTTAGGCGCATGATAATCTCATGTACAAGCAATGATAAGATCTGACACTGTACAAAATAAAGTGTGTTTTCTAGTCTGTGTCAATATACAGGTTTGCTTAATGTTTGTATCTACAGCTTAATGTTGAGCTTCACAATGCCTACTGTCAGGTAATAGTATCTTCACTGACAGCCTTGAAAACTTACATGTAGCTATAGAATGCCTCATTTTAAGGTGTTGTTTATAGCATTTCAAGTAGGGTGACCTTTTGCATTTCAAGTAGGATGACCTTTTGCATTGCAGTGCTAATCTAAGTTGTGCTTCATAGAACCTTAGTTGATGATGAATCTTTTCTAGTTCCTATACAGTCATTGCTTTGCATTTGAATTCTTACAAGACCTTTTGCAGAGGGATTTCTTTCCTGGCTAAGGATATTCTTGTGTGCTTGAGCGGAAACATGAGAGGCTTTATACCAATACCAGATTGTTCTCTAAATATAGCCACTTCTAGTGGTTATTTTAAACTGAGTGTCAAACTGGAGAGTTATTAGGGCAGTAAATGCGGTTTGTTTGAAAAAGAAGAGAGAACGTTGCATAGTGAAGTTGTCTTATATGGAAATAAGATGAGTGGTATGTGTGGTTTGGACTACCACATATAGGTAAAAACCAGAGTGTGGTAATCAGTGTTTGTTTTTATATAAATTTGGAGCAAATATAAATTCACAGCTGATGGATGATGAAGCCAAAAATAGGGTTACATGATCAATCATCCCTTACTAAGATAGGAATGAGAATCTTTTCCTCTCCTGGGTCAGATAGATATTTTTCTTAGTTAAAAAGTTCTTAGTTAAAATTTTTCATAGTTGCTTAGTTTTTGTGCCTTTTTTTTCTGTCTTTTTTTTTTTTTTTTTGAGAAAGAGAGAGAAAGAGAGACCATTTTGTGTTTTCTGTTAGTTATGCATCTAGAAGGGAGTTTCAATGCTATGCCTACAATTGACCTGCAAGTTAGTCCACTATGAGAGAGAGAAAGTTGAAGCCCAAAGCAGTAAAAAGTCTCAACAGAAGTTCATATCCTGAAAATATTTAAACAATTCTTTGAAAAGACAAAAAACCCCTACTTTATCTTTGAAACTTGCTGGAAAATGGAATTGTTGTCTGCTGGACATCTGCACTAGCTGAATCATCCTCATAAAATCTTTTCTAATTCAGTGGTTGTACCTTCTGATTTTGTAAAATGTATGTATGAGCTGTCTTGTACTGTAGTGTACCCCTGGGCAGAGAAGGGTGGCAGATGGAAGGGGCCTCACAGGAACATTTTGCTCTAGCCTGATGGAAGAAGGCAGCCTGTAAGGTCTTTTGGGACAGATGTTTGCAGGCTTTACCTGGCCAGAAGGAGTGTGCATTTAAGCACAAGTCACTGAGGAGGTTGCATGGTGCACCCAGGGAATCTGCTGCAGGGTTTCCATTAATATTCCTGTGATCACTCTTGTTCCCTGAGGTACCTGAAGGTGACAGGAAACAGCCCTGCAAAGGCATGGATGAGAGTTTAGGAGTGGTAGATTGTCCAAAGCCATAAATGCATTAAAAAGGTAGACCAGAGTAAATCTGTTGAAAAGTGTACTGAAAGAGTCCAGGTCAAACTGAAATTGATATGCAGCATGGAATTTCAAAATTTAACCAGGAGTCATGGCTATGCTTTCCAATCACTTTATCTCTTCCAACTTTTTACAACAGTATATTGCCAAACAATGTTTTTTTTTTTCCAGCAAGCTGAGAGAATACTAAAAATTGTGAAACAGCATGACCTCTGTCAGTCCTCTATCAACCATTTCTGCTGCCCATCATCTCTAGCTAATACCAGTAGTCTTATGTCAGCAACAGTCTGCAAGCATCCACAATCAAAGAGCCATAAGCTGTGTGGGAGAATGGACCAGTACTGTGACAACTTCAGTGAACATCAGAAATGAGCAAGTGATGGGTTGTTCTGTTCCAAACTTTTATTCTCCATTAAATTATTTCGTAGTCAGATTAAAATCAAATTGATTATGTAGGTAATACTCCAAATAATTGATTTTACTCTTTTCTCCAGTTAGGACATATTTTTAATTTTCAACTAAAGCAATTAATTAAATTAATTGCTTTTAAAACACTAACTGTAATGAACTACTCTATACTTCTTTATTCTCTTATCTCACCAGCTTATTGCATAATAGCATAATATTTAATAATAATAATAATAATAATAATAATAATAATAATAATAATAATAATAATAATAATGTAAAGATAAGCACAACACAGAATAGTGCAGGCACAGAATTGAGGCCAAGAAGTGGGTATGGATTGTAGGGGTAAATCAAGACCACCATAAACTACGGAAGCCCTGTGGACTATTTCCATAAAGGTCTGAAAGAATGTACTGTGTGTGGTAACTGATTTGCATAGAAGGCAAGAAACCTATCTCCAGGGCAGGGATAACTGACCTGTAGAAAGGTAACTTCACAAAGCCAAGGTGCTTGGGTACTTCCAGGACCCTGGACATCCCAACTGGTTCAGTACTAGATCCTGGATTGGTAACATAATTTTCTTTCTTCCTTTCTTTCTCTCTCCCTCTTTAATTAACATTTCTCTCTCTCTTCTCTTCTCTTTTACCCTACCCCTTTATCCAAAACCCACTGCCATGTATTTATATAGGAGATCAGGGACAAGGACACTTATTTCCTTGCTAAGGGTGTAATTTACTAACAAAATTTGGTAAGCTTTGGCAAATGCTCCAACTTTTGTCATTCCTTTTGACCAGGAGCCTCTATGAATTTTACAGAATCTTTCAGAACATTTAATTATCTATTTGCATGATCTATTTTATTGATACTGTCCCCATTACATATATTTTTTTTCCTTGATGGAAAAAGTAAAAAATATATAGCAAAGCTCTTTGCAGCATTCTTGTGTCTTTACATTTTGCTAAATTCAGAATATGAAGGTTTTTGCCTTAGATGATTGTTTCATACTAGGTCAGCTTGCATGAGCTTCTTGGTAGCTTGAGAGACCAGGCTTTTGAAGACTGGTATGTGAGCTCTTGTGCTTTCTTTCCTTCCTCAGAGCACTGCAGCTATAGGAATACTCACTCAATACTTTGGGTTATTCCAGTATCATGCATTGAAAAGTTGTCTTTTTGCTTTTTCCAAGTTCCCAGTGGTTATAAATATTCTTCTTGTTTTCCAAGATAAAACTTGGCAAGCATCTACTCTTGTGGCCTAGTTTATTCTCAGCTTCTGCGGTGTGAAGGAGCAACAGCTCTGGTAGTTTCCCCCTCTGTGTGCTCTGGAAGTGGGTCTTTCTGCTGCTTCACAGTAGACAGAGAGGCTGGGGACCATGTCGGAAGATTACACTGATACCACATTCCATGGCAAATGTCTCTTGTGTGTGTGTGTTGTGAAGCAGCTGTTGATGCTATTTGAGTCTGTAGCTTGGAGCAGAGGCTGGAAAAGATATTCCCATTTCTTTTTGCTCTTAAGAGTCTATCAGCCTGTGTATGAAATTTGAACCCAAAATAATGGTTGTCCAGCTCGTCTAATAGCTCATTAACATTTAATAAGGAATTAATTGTCTCTGTATTCCCAGGGATATGCATTGATACATTTTGGATGAGCACAACTGCAGTTTTCTTCAGTAAACAATGAGCTTTCTGTGCAAGCAGCAGAAGTTTGTGACTCCACAGTGTAACAGGCAAAACTGGTGCAATCAGCTGCAGGGACAGGCTTGAAAATCTGTTTCTTGAATTGTTTCACTAGAAACAAAGCAGTGAGTCACTGCCAGATGAGCCAGACATGCCAGCACTCCTGTCGGCGCTCTGAGCAGCATAGGGGAGCACTCACGGCACCCAGCCCAAGCTCCAGGCTCTCATTTCCCCTCAAGGGACGCCATTTTGCAGCAAATACTTTTGCAGCAGAGAATTCACTCTTCCTGGGGAAGCTGCAAACACAGAGAGAATGTGCTGGAATCGGCAATGAATGTGTTTGTTGATGCTGTAGGGACTTTGGTAATGCCTTCAAGCATTCCAACATTTGTGTTGTCTCAACTTCTGAGTTATACTTCATGACAAATATGACACTAAAAGGCATTCTCAGAAAACATGGACTAAGGAATGTTCTTAGAAAGACCACCAAAGCTTGGCAGATAGAGCTAAGTTATTTCTGCAGGGTTTATTTTCTGGATAGTTAGGTTTTATTCAGAATAAATGTGAGGCACATGCTGCTTAGTTAGGCTCGTGTGTTCATACAGTTGATATCACAACCAGCACAAGCGGCCCTCCACACTGAAAAATTGCAGCAGAAACTGGGAGGCAACAGGAGAGTAGTGTCGCAGTGTGCTTATTCTACACTTTATTCATACCTGAGCATCCATCTGAGACAACTCTTGGGTACTAACAGCCAGCTGGGAGGAGGTGAGGTCAGATCTGCTGGCACATTTGGGGTTCTTTAATTGCGTTGTGAGCAATACTCAAATGTAGGGTGCATATTTGCAAGGGAACCACTCCTTTAGGGTAGCGTTAAGTGCCCAGTGTAGTTTAGCACACCAAGTGTAAGTTAACTTAAATAGTGTTTTATGGATTTATGTAAACTTCATTGATGTCTGTTTGATCACCCTAGGATCAGTACACACCAAGAGTCACACCATGTGCCTGCGAGCATTGTCCAAACTCTTCTGGAACTCTGTCAGGCTAGTACTGTGACCACTTCCCTGAGGAGCCTGTTCCAATGCCCAGCCACCTCAGGATGAGGGGCCTTTTGCTGATATCCAACCTAAACCTCCTCTGACAGCTTTGTGCTGTTTTATTGAGTCCTCTCACTGGTCTCAAGAGTGCAGAGATCAGTGTCTGCCCTTCTAGTTCCCCTCCTGAGGATGTTGAAAAGCACAAGACCTCCCCTCACTCTCCTCCTATCCAGGATATTTAGGTTATAAAATAAGTAATTTAAGGCCCAATAGCCTTAGTGATCCCTTAGGGGGAATAATAATAAAAAATATCTAATGAGAGGCTATAAACTCAATTACTTTGGAAAGCTTCGACAAGCTTTTACTTTGACTGTAAAACAGGAGTCAGTGAGGACATCTTGAAGAAAACAGTGTCATGAACTGGCAGGGCCAGATTGGTAGATTTTTTTAATGACTCATTTATATCTCAGGTTTTACTTCAGTCTTGATAGATGTGTCTTACAGCTCAGATGAGGTATGCTGAATTCCTTTGTGAGCAATTGCCCAAGGATAATATTGGATATTCACTGGAACGACATTGCAGAAAGTGCTGAAATTCACCAACATTCTCGTGAGCCTTTCACTTCAAAAGTAATCTAGGGAAAAAAAAATGAAACCTTTGAGGCTTGTGTTAGAACTAAAATCGTAGCATCTGTGATGACAAGTGTCCCAGGGCAGCAGGGGAGAATTTGAGGGGGATGCCTGAAGGAATTAATTTGTTGACTGTTGCCTAGCAACAGGAAGCAGAGAGGCCAATGTGACAAATGTGTGAAGACTGGACTGGGACAGATGGCAGAGCCCTGTGCCTGGTGACATCTGATGGCCCAAGATGAATTCAGATATGTTAGGTGGTTCACTGAGTTGGACAAAGAAGGGTTTGACTACTTTAATTAAAATAAAATCTAGGGAAGCTAAAATATATCAAAACTCAGTTGCTTACAATCAGCAGTTAGATATGCCATAGAAAGCCAAATATTGCTTCCAAAGATCTCCTAAATGATTCCTAAACATTCATACCATTGACTGGCATCTATCTCTTTCTGTTCCTTATACCGGAGTACGCGCCAGGAGGTGTCTTTTCTTTTGATATTAAGTGGTCATCACTAATTTTGTACAGTTCAATTATCCTGCTTGGATAATCTCCTTCCACGAGTTCTAGGGACTTCAACTACTCAGGGACAGGGAAGAGAATCCTAGGGCATCAGCCCCTCCCCACACAGGCCAAGAGCATTCTGTAAAATACTTTGTGAATTTTATGGATATTAAGACTATCAGTAAATTCACCACTCTATGTGTGAGATATTCTAGAGATTACAGTTATATATATTGGTACTGTTTCGATAAACCCTTCTCCAATTTTGTGGATTTTGGCTCAGTCTGTACATCTCATACACACCCTCAATTGCTACCAGCCCCTGCCAAGCAGGAATGATGTACAGGACTGAAAGCTTGGAAGCATCCCTAATAAATTGAAGCCAGTCTTTGAAATGGTTAATTGATGGACACAATTGTAAGAACTCCAGGAAATGTTAGCCATGGGCCTGGTTGTTGCGATGTTCAGCTTCAATAGATGTACTTCTTGACTGAAGATTTTGTGATTGTGTTGAATCTTCACCATTGCATGTGCCCGGTCCAGGATGAAGCTTGCTGGGGCAGAAGGTGAATCACTGCAGCTGCTTTCCTGCTTAGGCTTAGTTACACAAGAGTGGCCGTGGAGTGAGTGGAGCAGGAGCTGAGGGGCTGCTCAACAGCAACCAGTGATAAACTCTCTACAAGAGTGATCACAAGTGATCTCCACTGGTTTCTGGAGACAGTGTGGCTAAGCCAGTTCTCTCAGGTGACCTGTGACCTGCCAGCCCTTATCAGAATCTGATTAGCTCACCTGTAAGCTGTTTCTATAGCCAGCTGTTTCAGCTCATTATATAATTATGTGCCTCACCTGTCTGCAGTTCTGTTTGCATTTGATGATGTATCATTAATCAACCCACCATGAACCTGTCAGTTATACCAATGATCCTGGTGTAAAAAAGAATGTGAAACCACTAAGCTTAGTAAAGTAGGAAACTGAACTCATGAGAGTTCAACTTCTGATGCCAGTGAACCCAAATATATATTTCAAGTTTTTTGTTTGTTTTTTTCCACCTGTGTAGGACCTTGGGCCCAGCTGAGGATCATAATAAATGTAATTTCTACAGCCCAAGCAGATCTGTAGTTTCCCTTGGAGAGATAAGGCTTATGGACAAAAGTTACATTTTGGTTGATCTGATGTAGCTGGGAGAGACAGACAAATATTCAGGCAGATGAGTTGTTTTCCAGGGTAATGCAGTGGGCCAAGTGATTTGGCAGATGCCAAGAGAGCAGATCCAGGCAGTAGAAAAGTTTAGCTTTCTTAATCTTGCATTTAGTGGATCCACAGGGTTTGCAGATGCACTCCAGAAGGCTAACTGTTGAGGGTTTTTTTTTATTTCCCCAAGGGAAAACCTGGTCCAGGACCTCCCATGCATTCTGTAACCCTACTCTGTCATGCACCAAAGCCAAGTCATGATGGGCAGACTTCTGTTCACTGCTCATGTCAGCTCCAAAGCTTACTTACCCTCTCCCTCTCAGGGCCATTGCTTCCTGTGATCAGAGTTTTTCTGCTTCCCTAAGTCCAGAATTGCTTCAGAGCTTGGCTTATATCGTGAGCACCACAGGCTTTTAGTTTAGCCCCTTTGGAGTACACCAAGACATTACTCAACCAAGAAATCTTTACTTTTGATGTAAAAAAGCCTGATCTTCCAGATGATGGAAATCCAGACATGCAGAAACCAAAACAGGGTTGATTGGGTTGGAATATCTCTTTCTTCTCTTTCTTAAACTCTTATTTCCCATGGGTGTTCTTGTCACGCTGATCCAAGGAGAAGTGTGGCCCCATAAATGCCCCCTTTTAAAACACAGCAAGAAGTCCCTTGTTTCATGGTCTGGCTCACCAAAATCCTTGTGTTGGCTCCCTGTGGGGTGCTGGCCTACAGTTTGATGTGGATTGCAAGTTTGATAGTTTTTCTTCAAAGATGTGCTACCAAAACTGTGTGGACTACAGTGGCAAGGTTTGCCTTGGCCAGGCTGAGATGTGCTCATATCACAGAGCACACAATGTGCACGAAATACAGAGCTCATAATATGTTACCCACATACTCCACCACATCACACCATGTGCACCTGTGTAAGCAAATAAGAGGACTGATGAGCAAAGAGACAACATAATGCAAGAGTGAAAATTTATATTTTTCTGCTGAAGGAGGGATGCACTCCACCAGGCCAAGCAGCATGTCTGGAAGAGATGTCACAGTGCATTCCCCTGTGTGCTTGATCCTGGTGGAAACACGATTTGGTGAAGAAATAGAGCTAGTAATGAAAGAGATGAAAAATGTGAACAAATAAATGCCTGGTGATTTCTACTGTATCTCCTTTTCATCTTTAATATTCCCTGTGCACTGGAGACAGTGGAAACTCATTTAAAATGCCAAAGAATAAAGAAATGACTTTTTTCAATTATTTTGCAGAAATTCACAGCAGAATATCTTGTGTCTCCAAATATTACTTATCCTCTGTTGACATATACCAGCTAACAGAAGTCATGACAATGTCAGAAAAGAGCTGCTTCAAGGAAATAAGAGATACCAAACAAAAGCTTAGCAGCTTTTGTGTCAGCAGATGAAAAACTGTTGAAATTATGTAATGAGTACTATGAAAATGAAAACTGAGTGGTGTGAACAGCAGATTACTGAGACTGATGGGTTGGTTGGAACAACAGAAAAATTTGAAAGTGTATAAAAATTGTTGAGGTCATTGTGAAAGCAAAAATCCCACATCCTTGTGGCTCAGAACAAACAGGAGATGTGGTGCATGATGTAAGGACCCTGGGACTTGGAGGAGAACAAGGAAAGGAAGCATCCCCAGTGTAGTGGAGCAACTATTTTAAATAGGAAGCGGAAAACAGCAGCTCAGGCTGGACCCTTGCCAGACCTTCACAGGCGAATTGATGGATGGAAGCTGGAAGACTTTGCCAGGGTGGTAGTAGCTGCAAGCAGTCACAGAGTGTTTCAGAGCTGATCATATTAGTTTTGACAGGCTTGCTAACAACTGTATTTCTGAACTTCCCGGGGGAGCAAAGGCCAGGGCAGGAAGTGGAGCTGTTAGTTAATTCATAAAGCCATCGTTTGGGAAAGGAGACTTATAAGATTTATGCCCCAGGACTGGCAAACAGGAGTTCTCTGGCCTGGTCTGGTGAATGTGGAAAGAAAAAGATCAAATCATTAATCTCAGTCCCTATAGGGAGACTAAGTTTGTAAAGTGAGTAGAGCTGGAGACAAAGCTGCTGGAGGAACTCTTCTTGTCAGGTTTGTTCATTTGGCCACAGGAAGGTGGGTGACTACCTGGGTGAACTGCCTGTGTTTTCATCACATCAGGCTGTGCATTTCTAAAAAAATTCTTTTGTTTTTAATAAATGCTACTCAACTTTGTGAGAGTTAGCTGGAAATCCTGTTGACTCCCTGCAGAAGATGACTAGCACAGGGGCAGATCTGATGGGGTATTCAGGCTCCCTCCCTGCCTGGAAGGGCAGCCAGGAGTGGCCAGGTTGTACCACAGTCTTTTTCTGCAAAAAGTGACAGCTTTAGGCTTGAAACTGCTGCTGCCCCTGTAAACACAGAAAAGAAGGAAAAACCTTAACAATAGCAATGTGTGTCAGTCACTGCAGATAACAAACACAAAACACCCACCTTCTGCTTCTCCATCTCTCAGCTATTTTCACAAAGCTACTTTTAAGAAACCATGGAGGAGACAAGGAGGCTTAAAGAACAGAACATTTTTTCAGTGATGACAACTGATTAGTCCCAGGGTATTCCATGTAGGTCACCTGGTGTGAATCTTAACATCTTACCAGAAATAAAATAATTGGTGGCTTGATGGGAATGATAACACCAGTTATGCCCTGCAGCATCAAGTAGCTTTAATCATGGCACCACCCTGAATGCTTTGGGATTGAGTCTCTACGTTCATTAATGTGGGCCAGGCTTTTCCACTCAGCTCTGCGTTGAGGTGTTGTGAGTGCATCCATCTGTCCAGGAGAGAAACTGCTGCTGCAAGTCTCCCAAGGGCCAAGGGGAAGGGATTAAACTCCAGCTCTGACAAAAGCAGATCACTGTTTGTGTTCTTTTAAGACAATTTAGTAAACTGACACTCTGAAATGAGTTCCTCCCCTTACAGTTTTAATCAATCTCTTTCTGCCAGTGAGGAGAAACAAATAAGAGTAGATATATGCGAAGAAAATAACAGTTGACTAATAAAATGAAATAACAACAGGCATAAAATAACACTAATAGTCACTAGTTACAAAGGTGCTGAAATCTCACTGACTCCTAGGGAGCAAGGGGAAACTCAAAATGGAGGAGTGACTCCCCGCAAGACGGTGCCCTCCTCAGAGGACTGCACTGTCTGGGAGACGCAAGGAAGACGGCATACAAACCCCGCCCGGTGCATCCTTCCCTCTGGATCAAAACACCGGGAGGGCGGAAGCTTACAAAGCAGTTCTGGCGGTAGAATCGCTGGTGTAATCGGGACAGTCCAGCCCCACGGTGACAGCCCCTGGTTCCTTGGGTGTCGATGCTGCGGTCATGCTGTCTCCTGCTGAACTCCACTGGTGTTGGTGCTGCTGTTCCCGAGCCGTGGTAGTGGTGGGCGGAAGAAATGGTCACCCCAAGCACTGAAAGCAGCAACCCCAGCCCCTACGGCTCTAGCCCCGCACAGCAAAATTCTCTCCGAAACAGGTTTTGATTGTGAAATGCAGCTTCTCGGGTTCTTGCTGTTGTGAGTCCACAAACCTGCCTAAAACAACCCCCTCTGAAGGCAAGAAACAAACAAACAAACAAACAAACAAACCCAGGAAGGGGAGCCTCTGGCTCGAGCCAGAGGTTGGAACCAAGAGGGCTCTGCTTGTGTGAGCCTGGCTTTAAAAAGACCCGGCACACGCTGGTCCCACGTTTCCCGACGCACTGCCGGGTCTTAGTTTTGACAACAATTTCTGGCACAGATAGATGTGGAATAAAATAATATTTTGGGTTATCCACCACATTGTTGCTGTGTTTTCTTACCTGAAGGATCCAGCTGGGGAAGAGGGCATGGTGTCTCCATGTGCAAACTTAATTTTCAAAGTTTTATCACTCTGGCTCTGTTATTAGCATTTCCAACTAACTTTTTCTGGAGATGTAAGAAGACTTCATAGGTTTCAAAAGCATACTGGTTTTCTATATTTTTTTGGCAATAAAATATAAAAGAAAACCAAAAACTAAAGCCAAGACCCAAAACTGAGATTCTGAGATTCCATAGAAGGCATCAATAGACCACCTTTTGTCACAAGGAACCCTGGTAACATTCTTTCCTGGTTTTGTATGGGAAATATAGAGAAAATCAAAACAAGATTCACAAGTATTAGACATTTCTTGCCATTTTACTGTATAAATGACTTCCTAATCAAATATAAATTCTCAAATTTTTCCTGCTTCATATTTCCTTATTATTGTTTCTCTTGGAGCTTGCTGATTATATTCAGTTTTTCTTGTAAAGCTGCATTGTGGCTGAACTAAGCGAACAGCTGTGTCAGACAAAAACTCCACAAAGAGCCAGAACAAGTCTGTGGTTACCCTTCCAAATTTTTGCAGAGGGAATATAAAATTGAAAAGCTAACTGGTACTTTTATTTATCTCAGTGGTTGTTTGGGTTTTTTCCCTCATTTTTCTCAATGCATTTTGTTTTAGTTAATTTGTCATCATCTGTTTTTTTGTCTTGTTTGTGCTATTTACAGAGAAAGCAATCAGTGTCGTTTCTTTTTTTTTTTTTTTGGAAAAAGCACTATTTCTGATCTCAGCAGCCTTTATTCCTTAGCCATTGATATAACCATTGCTGACTGATCCATTGATGCCCACCTTCATGTATATATTTTTGGAAAACTGGGGTGAATGGCTCATGGAGTTAAGGCATCACCAACTGTGACTGAGAGAAGGTCTGTACAGACCTTCTTATTAGAGCAGCAAGATGACAGCCATTGATACAGGAGGATTTTAAAGATCTCCTTTCATCAGCATCTCTTGCTGCTGCAGTGCATAGCTGGACTGAGGGATAGGCTTGAAACACCATGTCCTAATTCCTCTGGGCTCAATGTTTTGCTTGGACATGGAGTAATGTAAAGTTAACATGTTTGGTCCTGTAAAGTTTGATTCAGGTGTCAAAGCAGAAAACAGTCAAGTTGCATGGTAGGTAAAACATCATCCTAGAAATGTGAGTAAAAGGTGCATTACTTACTAGCCTGAGTAATGAGAGAGTGGTGAGGGAAACATATGTGAGTCTTCTTTCTCCCATCTCTTGTCCTGGCTGTAGGTGTTTGCCTTCACCTGGCATCTGTTGGCTTTTGGCAATCAAAGGTAATTAGCAGTCCCTGGCTTTTGGCAGAAGCTGGCTCTGCAGAAGCTTGGCAAGGAGTTAGCAGGGCTCATTGATAGAGCTTTAAATTAGGTATGTCAGGGAAGGGGACAATGTCAGGCTTGCCCTTGAAAAGCTGTAGGATGACATACCAAGGTTAAAGAGACAGGGTGGAGGTGAGGGCCCTCAGTCAGGGGACCTGAGATGTGATGGCCACACTGGAGCATATTTGATATCTTACAGAGACAAGCCAGGGGCTCCTGAGGTAACAGAAGCCAAGAAACACCATATCTCAGTGAAATTAGAGGATATTCCTCCAAGAAGGCAGCATGAGGTGACAGCTCAGCTGAATTGGCTTTGTACCAGTAGACACTGTGCTGTGTGGGCAACAAACAGGAGGAGGAGGAGGAAGCCACTGTGCTGCCACTGTGCTATAAGCTCATTGCCATTACTTAAACTTGGTGGGACAAATCCTATGACTGGATTGCACCTATGGATAGCTACAGGCTGTTTGAGAAAAGTAAGGGTGGAGGGGTTGCTCCCTGTATCAGGAGGTAGATTGAGTGTGAAGTTCTGTTTCTGAAGAATGGGCATGACCAGGTTGAATGCCTGTGAGTAAGAGTCAGACACAGAGACAACAAAGAGAACTTCAAGGCTGCCTGGCCAAGGGGAGCCTGCTGACAAAGCCTTCTTGCTCCAGCTGCAAGAGGCATTGTGGTTGCAGGCTCTTGTCCGGCCAGGGGTCTTCAACAAGTAACAGGGCAAGTAACACAGTGAGCTGTGGGCAGTCCAAGAAACCCCAGTAGTGCATGGAGGATAACTTCTGAAGCCCCATTACAGACAGCCTTACCAGAGGGCATGTGATACTGGACCTGTGGGTTGCCAACATGTGTTAATTTGGGCCATCAAGATTGAGGGCAGCCGGGGTTGCAATGGTCATGCACTAGTGGAGTTCGAAGTCCTGAGGTCAGGCAAAAAATAAAGTCAGAATCATGAATTTTAGGAAAGCAAAATTCCAAGTCATCAAGGATGTAGTCCTTGTAGAATAGGACCTTCTGGCAAACTGCTCTGAGGCACAAGGGAGCAAAAGAAATCTGGTGGATCTTTAAGGATGCTGTCTGTAGAGCACGAGAACTAGCAAAAGGAGGAAGAGTGCAGGAAAGGAAGGCAAAAGACTGGCATGGGTTAGTCAGGACCTGCAGGTCAAACTAAAGGGTGAGAAAGAAATCCACAGTCATGAAAGCAAGGACAGGTATCCAGGGAAGATTACAGGGTCACAGCCCAGTTGTGTAGGACTGGAGTGAGGAAGGCAAAGGCAAAGCTGGAGCTGAACTTTACAAAGGTCACGAAGAACAAAACAAAGAGCTTCTACAGCTATGTCTGCCAGAAAAGGATTGTCAAAGAAAGCATTTACCCCTTGATAAGCAAGGCTGACAAACTAGATAATTAGAATGAGGAGAAGGCTAAGGTGCACAGAAATTTTTTGCCTCAACCTTCACTGGCAGGTTCTCTTCCCCACACCTCTCAAGTGAATGGACTAAAATCTGGATGAGGGATCCAGACAGAAGCAGGTTTGTCTGAGGAACCTGAGCATACATAAGTCTATGGGACCTGATGAGATCAGAGTTCTGAGGGAATTGACTGTAGAGTTGCCAGGACACTCTCCATGACACTCAAGAAGTCATGCCAGTCAGAAAATGGAAAAGAAAGTTCCGCTTTCCTGTATTTGCACAGCCTTTTACACTAGGGCTGTATCTACCCTCTGAGCAAATAATTGCTGGAAATTGTATGCTTGTGTTTCTGTGTCATCAGACTTTTCCTATGGTTTTGTGACTACTCTCATCTGTCTTCCTGTGATTTTGAAGAGTAGCCCTCTCTTAATAACTCCTGAATGACTGCTATAAATTAACATTCATGGACATTTGCTGGAGGATTGTGGCATGCTGCAAAATGAAGCTGCATGTTACATTTTTGAGAAGGTACACCACTATGCATTCATCAACTTCTCCACAGACTGGAAAATAACCTTCTATTACTCCCATAAACAAGGGTGGAAACTTGTCTGCTTTTGTACTCTAAGGAACCCCGCTTCGCCTTGCTTTGCTCTCACAATTGCTCTCTGTCAGTCCTTGAGGTCTGCATTGTGAGACCTTCCTTTCTGCATCAATGGCATGCCACTGCTGTTACTAAAGTACAGTTTGGGGTAAAGGCCATTTAGTCAATGCTGCCATTCATTTGGAAGAATTTCAACGTTGGTGTTTTCTATGCTTGGTACTGCCAAGTGCTACACTCCCTGATCCTGATTACCAAAGCATTTAAACTTAGACATGAAGCTCTCTCTATCAGTGGTCACTTTGATTTCAGTGGAGCCAACTATACATTTAAATTTTCAAAAGAAGCTAAAATTATTAGGTTGGGAGTGAGAGCACTCTCTTTCTGGAGGGTTAATGATTATGTAAAATTAATCTTTTTAGAAAAAGCAACCAATCCCCACCCCAGTTAAAAAGGGAGTTCATGATCTCTGCTTTCATACCTGTGGTGAATCAAAGTGGGAGCAAGTGCACAACACACAGACAGCAGAGTCAAATACAGTGATATAATCATCCCAATTGGAAATTATAAGAGATTTTCTTTTAAAACACTATTTTTGTAGAAGAAACCTTAGGCTACATATAATTAAGTTTTAAAACCAGGGAGCCATTTAAGCCTCATAGCTGGTAATTTGAGGTCTTCATGTGCATGTATTTTCCTATGCCAATGCTGATTTATTCCCAAAAAAAAAAAAAAAGAAAAAGAAAAAAGAAAGATGAATACTATTATAAGAAAGATCTGTTTTCTGTGGGGTTTCTCTTGAAGTACAGACAAAAACAGGGCTGAAATCTAAACTGAAATTGCCAAGCATGGATTCTGAATTGTAGGTTTCTTTGTAAGTAAAATGATCCAAATTCAGGCTAGCCGAAAAACATAGATTCTTCCTCTGAAAAGGATATATTATCCATTACATCAATTAAAACCAAATATTCAAGAAGCATTTGACTTCTGATTGAGTCTTGGTGATTTCCCTCTATCTTCCTGTGAAAAAACATGCATACCTTGGGCAGACACATGCCAGCAAATAAATGCTGTATGTGCTAACTTGTGTGAACTAACTGGATAAATGCATGAAAGTGGATGCTATGGACTCCCATGTTATGTAGTGGCAGATTAAGTGTTTGGCATGCATGTTAGGTGCCTATTTTTAAATATTTATTCCTGTGTTTATTTTTCTTTCAAATACTGCTGCAGTAACAAGTTACTTGGACTTAACCAGTGATTTTGTAATCACTTCCTCCAGACATTAAATATAATTAAAACCAGACATTAGATATAAAGAGAAATTATGATAAGAGGCAAAAAAAATCCATTTCCTAAAAAGGGAAAGAGAATGCAGCTTTTCTGTATTTGCACAGCCTCTTACACTGCTTAGGGCTGCAGCTATCTCTTAGCAATCACTTATCTTATATCAGTTAAACAAAATGTGCAGTACAAATGGGTTGCTGGGCACCGTGTCTGCAGGTGAGAAAGGGAGCAGATGCAGGGGGATGCTGTAACATCAGTTCCCAAAGAATCAGGTGTTGTCAGAGTGACTGTCTGCTTCTGGCATCTTCCTGGGGGTCTGTGGGATAGGACTTTGAGAATCTCATAAGGCAGATTTATACCTGAGCTTTGCCTTGAGGGGATGGTGACCCCCCATGCAGATGATTTTTTTCCATTGGAGAGAATACTTTTGAAAAAGCAACAAGAGAGCTTCTGGGAAGAAACTCCTAAGTGCCTTGGTAGAGAGGGAGGGTAGAGAGGGAGGATTTGGGAGGGGATTTCTGTGCCTCAAAGGCAAGCAATGTATTTAGCTTCAGAGCGACTGCTGACACTTCTGAATTATCCAAGTCTTTACACATGCATGGAAACTGACAAGCTCTGTGGTCAAGTGAGATGAGATTAAAGAAGTCTACGCTCTGGAAAGTGTGAGGTGCTGCTGGATAAAGGGCTAATTTGACATAGGTCCTGATAGCGCTTTTAACTCATACTTGCAGCTCAGATGATGAGAATTAGTATCAGAAAAGGGATTTGTCTAATATACATTGACATTAGGTTAGAAGGATCATTTTCCTGATAGTCTGTGGGATAACGTTTCAGACATGGGTGTCCTAGTTTGTCTTATTTTCTTGTTTTGTGGTGTTTTGGGTTTTTAAAATTTATTTTTATTTAAAGTATTCATTTTTTGTATCACTTGTTTCTGGCATTGCATTTCAGGTTTCTGTGACTCCTGTAGTCCATTTTACTCTTCTGAACTTGATTTTTATGTCCTAGTAGAGCCTCTAGGACTATTCTCATGTTTCAGTGTAATTTATTTACTGTTGCCTCATTTTTCTACACGTTGTTTCTTTTGCACTTTTTCTGCCTTCTCATGCCTTTTCAGCTTATCATTGCACCCTTTCATTTTTATACGGAAGGCTCTTTTAGACCTTGCCCCAGAAAGTAATTTTAAAATAATCTGCTGGTATGTTTAAATGTTGCTTTATATTTTGCAATTTTTTTAATCAGCAGACTTGAATGCATCCATTTTACTATTTAGAAGTGTCTTTCTAGTTTATTCTTTGAAACCAGAAGTGCTTTGGGAGTTTTTAGCTGCAATGTCTCTTCTTATGTATTTTTTTAAAACCTACATGAAAAGAAAAGGTTTTGATCTATAAAATAACTAAATGTTGCTGAAAAATATTTCCATGTTCGCAAATTGTCTTGTCAATCAAATTGTCTTCTACAGCTATCAGTTCCAAAGAGTACTACCTAATAATCTGCTTTACACTGATAAAATTTCCAATAATTTCAAAATTGTGTTTAAAAATGGTGGGAGACACATGAAGTCATTTGTATGAGTACAGTAGGATATCAAAAGGTTAAGTGACTTACCAAATGAGTGGCGGTCTCAGCCTCCTGACCTAACCCCAGAACTACCATTCCTTCCTATATAAGCACTTTTTCCAGGGATGCAAAAGCAGAGCGTCTGACATTTATTATTCTGGTGTGTGTCTTTTCCCAGGACATTACATTTCTGTGGATACGTCTTATAAGGGTGAGAAAGCAGTGCTGTCCAGCCCTGATCTGTACTCTGAGGAATGGAGCTGTGTCAGACTGATCTATCAGATAGCAACAACTTCAGACAGCTTACCTGATCCTGCCAGGCTCAACCTGTACCTGAGGCAGGAAGGAGAAAGTTTTGATCGTTTGCTGTGGTCAGCCAAGGAGCCATCAGACAGCTGGATCATAGCTAGCTTAGATTTAATGAACAGCACAAAGAAGTATAAGGTAAGCCCAATTTTAGAAGATGCCACAAGCATTCTGGTGCATATGTTGGGCTGCACACACTTCTTTTTAAATATATGTAAACTTATTTTGAGCCCTATTCTTGCTGTTATTTTCTAAGGCTGTCAGCACAAGTCAGCTGAGCCCTTTGTCCCTAGCATGAGCAGACCTGGCACGAGGCAGTGCTCCAGCCAACACTGTGTGGAACAGCTCACGGGGGGACACATCCAGCTGAGCCCTGCCGTGAGGGTGCCTCATCTCTGGTATCCCTGCGGAGCTGCTGGTGTCACATGGCAGATACAGGAACTCCCAGGTTCTGGAACAGCAGCTGCGCTCACTTATTCATGCTCTCTGTGCCTTTCTGGAAGGAGTCAAATGCTGACAGAAAAGCATTTCTACCCAGAAACCATCATCTTGCATCACCCACAATAGCATCTTGCATAACCACAGCTGAGGAATATGGAATTCCATATTTTTAAAGAAGTGTGGGAATTTTTTGGCTTGTCTCGTCCTTCAGCACGTCTTCTGTGGTTGAAGAAGAGCACTGGCTCCATCTTTAATTTATTCTGCCAAGCTCTTGCTGCAAAAGCACAGCTGACTGTAAGGATGATGGTTCCCCAAGAAATATTTAATTAGTTCTCCTGTTTACCCTGTTTAAACATTCAAGTACTAATGAAATTCTAAAATTGACAGTTTGGTTTACATTGTGCAGCTTGTACTGGAAGGTGAAATGGGACAAGATAAATCCACCAGTATAGCAGTTTTTGAAATCAAACTAACTTCTGGATATTGTATTGGTAAGTACTCTCTGCTCAACCCCCATATTCTCTGCATAGAAAAGAATGCCTTGTTGACAGTTTTGAAACTGGATGGAAGGTCGAGGTTTAAAAAGAAAAAAAAGGCTTTTTCCTAATTAAAAAGTACTCTGCCATATTCAACACAGATCATTTTTAAGGTAAGAGTGCGCAAATTAGCAAGTGGGGATCTTTCACCTAACTCTGGGAGAGATATATACATATTATATAGCACAATATAATTCCAGATTTATTTATTGTTCAGGCAGGAACAACTGTTATATTTTTAAAAAAACTTTGCACTGCTTCAAATACTAGGTATAACAGCTGCAAGATTATTTCTGCTCTCTGCCTGCTCATGGCTTCCTTACAGTGTCATCCTGAGGCTGCAGACTAAAATCTCTGCTGATATATATTTACACTTAGTGCCATTTCCTCATGACATTTGCTAAAAACTGTTGATGATGTTCAAAAATTCCAATGTCTAGGAGGCTGGGAGATCTTCACATTTCTGGAGAGCTCTGGTGGAGTCCAAACAAGTTGTCACAATTCTTTGGCTCTGTGAAGGAGACAAAGCAGTTGCATTACTGTTACAAAATACTTATCCTGCTTTGCTTTTGGCCATCCCTGATTTACAAGTGAAATTTCTGCTTTGACTATTTATTACTAGGAGTTGGTATGTTTAAATCTGCTTTATTTGGTTATAAATTACAGCAGTCCTGTCCTGGCAAATGATGAAAAGACAGATTGACCCAAAGAGGATGGAAATGAAAATTTTATAAAAAATTTGTCAAAAATTTTGCATAGGTTTGCCTCTCTTTATTATGACTGATTTATAAATACAGGTGTTATCTCCTCTGCCATATGTGGGGTGAGACCGCTTAGCAATTTGCTCTACCTATTTCTGTGATGAAAATATGTGCACTCAGCTGGTGGTGTCTGCAATTGCAGAATGTGACTTTGAAGAAAATCATCTTTGTGGCTATGTGAACCGCTGGAATCCTAACGTCAACTGGTTTGTTGGTGGAGGGAACATTCGGAATTCTCAGTCTATCCTGCCCAAAGACCACACACTTAACAGTGCACTGGGTAAGCAACTAAGCAACAAATGTAGGGCAGAAATATAGTGGAAAAATCAGATTCATGTATGACTCTCATACTACAAGCTATTATTATGTGAGTTCTTTCCATTGTGGGGTTGGGGTGGGAATGGTAAAAGTGATTTATGGGGAAAAAAAAAAACAAACAAAAAACAACAGATTAAGAAGAGATTGGGGGATTTTGCAGAAGTTCACATAAAATTGTCTGTAAACTTTATAATAAGGTTGCTACACTCTTTGCTAGGATCCAAAATACTCAGAGGTAAGGGTAAAATTTTCAGTATAAGAGCTGGAAAATTACACTTTCTGTGAATTCTAAATGTATGGGCTACAGTTTTAGATCTTTGTACTGCTGCTCTATACATCTGGCAGAAGTTTTCTTTCCAATGGCTTTTGAGAAAATTGAGTAGAAAAGCTAAGGTATTAAAACATGCTTGGAGAATCTTGGGTTAAACTGTCCAGTTTAGAAGTTTTGTTTCTTTCGGCCAAATGCAGTGCTGTTAGTACAGGCCCTCAGAGGCATAATACTGGGAAGAAGCATTGCAATTTCTGCACTTGTCTTGTATGAAATTCTTGTCCTGGACACCTTGCTCAGGGAAGACTTTTTCACACAGCTGTGGAGAAGGGGGTTGGGATAACTTCATCTTTGCACAAAGTACCACGGCAGGTGGTGGTCAGGACATCAGCTGCTGCTGCACACTGTGTGTCTTGGATGGCATGATGCTTGTGGCAGTGCAAGGAATCACATCTCATGAAAAGCAGAGTGGATCCTTTTTCCTTAACTCATGCCGCTGTGCCTTTTTATTTATTTCACAATTGTGTGAGTTGAGTACAGAGTATCACTCCATCCCTGCATCACCCCCTGGCACTGAAATGCTGGTAAAATTTTGATGGAAGTTTGAATTCACCACAGCTTCAACAGCACACAGTAGATTGGCCTATTAAATAAGCACCATGACAGGAAATGCTCTCAACTGGGAGGGATGTGTTTTCTTGTAGCCACAACATTTCTGTTTCACACCAAGCCCTCACTGCTGACCATTTACTGACAAGACCTCAAAAAGCCTAAAGTCACAGAAGAGCCTTCTTTTTGCAAGAATTGGGCTGTGAAGTTGCATCATCCAGGGAGATTGTAGCTAAAGTCCAGAACAAAAGTGAAACAGGCGAGCATTGCTGAAGTCACCAGTCCCTGGCAGTGGGCAATCTGGAGGAGACTCACAGCCAAGCAAGTCCTTTCTCCTCCTTCCACCAGAGTGAAGTGAGAATTGACATCTAAAGGTCTGAGACTGCTGTGTGCTAGTTAATGCAGTGGTGCCCACACAAAGTGAATGGCACCATTTGCAGTGTTCATGAGGAAGTACCCCACCAGTCTGATGCTTCAGCCTTCTCCAGGCTTTTCACTTGTGAAGAGCCATATTTTTTGTTCATCAAATACTATTTGATGCTGTGTTTCTGGGAGTGCAGAAGAAGAAAGATTACAAGGCACAGCATGTTTGTGAACACGTTTAAATTCATATGACACTCCCCAAATCAAAATATTAGAAACCATACCATTAGAAAAACCTGCAGGTCATATTGGCTCATATTTGTGCTGGGAAGGTACTCTCCTCATATGTAATGCATTTTTCTGTTCATTAATGTCTCCCCAAAATCTTCTTTAAGGATTTTACATAAAAACTTTAGTCATTGCAGTAAAAATAGGACTTTTATAAATCAAATCCTAGATACACTGAACAAATATGTAAGGAATCAAAGCTATTTGACAATAATTTGATACATTAAATGAACTGCTGTGTAAAAGACGAGAAAACACATGGCTTAGAATCTTGTTTGTTTATTTGGATTACTTCAGTAAAAGTTGCACTAGGGAGAGACTAAATACTAAACTGAGCTGTTGGGAGGCAGGGAGTTTACACAGCTGTTGCACATTTTTCCAATTATGAATGGCTCCCAAAGTTTAGAGTTTATTATATTTCAAATATAGATAAATATATTGTTTCTAATAATAATAATGACTTTTAAAAGAAAGCTGAGACAGACTATTTTGCCAGTGGTATGGTAGCCAAACAATTTTAGTTTCCACATTGGAGGAAAAGAGTGAAACACCCCCCACACCGCCATTTAGAATTACTAAAAGTTTTTAGGAAGTGACCATTTTTGGCCAGGTCATAGATATGTATGTCTAGTCCCTGTTCATCTCCTGATACTTCTTGCACATGGTATTATTTAAAGAGTGTCTTTATACCAAGTTTTTTTCTGCTTCTAGGTCACTACATGTATGTGGACTCTGTTTATGTCAAACATTTTCAGGAAGTGGCCCAGCTAATCTCACCAAAGACCATGGCTCCAATATCTGGCTGCTTATCTTTTTATTATCAGCTTAAGCAGGAAAGCAGCATTGTTTTTACTGTTTACCTAAGAGACATGAGTGGCTTTTATGAAGAGATCTGGAAAACAGACAGTGCACTGAATGCAGACTGGGCACTGGCAGAAGTCGACTTCAATGCACCGTATCCCATTGAGGTAAAGCAATCCTTCCTGCACAGTCCAGCTGTGACTTCCAGGTTGCCTCAGACATGAGTGCCAACTCAGGCTAAGCCAGGAACATGGGACCATCCAGTATCTGAAAGACAGCTGTAATATGATCTGTGATTTCCTTCACCCTTTGCGTAAAGGTCAAGGAGGGATCACTTTTCACACTCATGCTTGATTTTGAAGCCAGGTGGTGTAGTGCTTGATCAGAGTACCTTGGCAGGTTGTAGAGTCTCACTGATGGGAGGCTTTTTTATTTGTTCAGTAATACCAAATCCCTATTTTTGTGGCTTTATGATCCATTTTTGAGGATGCTGAGTATCGTAAAATAATGCATAAGAAAGAGAATACAGAAGAAAAATTAAAAAAAATATTTGAGGTCTAATCTCCACCTTACTTAGATCTTGCAGTTCATGAGAGAAAGTCCAAACTTGAGTCCCAAGAGTACAGTAGTCCTTAATTGTGAAAGACAGCTCTTGTTGATTATTATAATGACTTTCAAGAGTATCAGAAAAAAAAAGAATATTTGATACCTAGTGTTTTCTAAAAAATATCCCAAACTTAGAAGACTGAAACAAACAGTGTATGTATATTATACACAAAAATATCCCAAACTTAGAAGACTGAAATAAACAGTGTATGTATATATACACATGGGATATATATTTACATGTGTATTTTACACACATACATGTCATTTTTTTAATATATATACACACATATACTCTCCCTATACTTCTAATACATGGATTACAAAAAAATTCCATTTGCTTTAATTCTAAGTTATTTACTAATTCACCACAAACCTGTAGATTTCCAGAAATTATTAGGAGTAAAGCTAATTTTAATGAGATGTTACATAGCCCTTTTACACTCTATAAAGTCAGAGATCGTCCATTTAAAACATCAGACTTCAAGGGAAAGGAGGCAGCTCTCATAAGGCTTCATAATACAGAATGGTAAGTGAATTACTGATTCAATAAGTACAAACTGAAAGGGGAAAATGAGTCCTAGTACTATTGATGGAAATTAATTAATGATCACTTAGAGCTTGGGAATACTGTTGTTGAGTTTGTGAAAATATCCTATCATTTCCAGAAAACATTAAAAAATCCATCCAGAATGTTGGAAACTATCCATGTGGGAATAAATAGCAAAACACAAGATGTTGTACCACTGGGTGAATGCACAGAGAAACCTTGTGTTCAGCAGGGCAGGCAACTTCAGCTCGCTCAGCTAAAAAAAAGATTTAAAAAAATTAAAAAATCATTTAAAAATATTGTCCAAGAGGGAGATGAAGATAATTAAATATATGGAGAAGTTACATTAATGAAATAACAGTTTTCAGCCCTTATAAAAAAGATGGAAGTAGAAGGACAGAGAAATTATTAACTCTTCTCTGTTTCTTAGAATTTACATTTCTATTCCAAATTCTCAGTTACCATGTAACTATTTTAAAATAAAATGAACAGAAGATCTTTTCCTATATGACACAACCATAGAGCTCACTTCCACAATGTACCATAGATAACGTTATTAAAATCAGTTAAAAAGCTGATTAGAAAAATCAATGCGAAAGAAAGAATCCATCAGGAATATAATGTGAGGGAAGAACAACTGAAAGCCTGTCATTGTCTTTGGTTTTTCCTATAGGTGCTCTCTGCTGGAAAACAGACTCTAGGCTAGACAGGCCTAATCTGCTCAAGGAATTTCTATTGTAATCCAGCATAGTGATTATTTCAGAGATCATTTTGTAGAAATTATATTATCACATAAATTCTTTGGTTGCTTCTTCCTCTCTTTTTCATCTGGCTAAAGGAGATTGCTCAGGATTCTTTCACAAGCTCTCCTAGTTTGCCTCCCATCCTCAGGCAAAATGTCACAGGCATTGCTTTCACTGAGAAGAATCTCACTCTGAAAGCATTTGTCCTTGTTTCCTTGCTTTGTCCCTGGCACTTAAAGTTTTCCTGTATCTCAGAGCTTTGATACTTAAGAGAAATTTTAAGACACTTCCTGAAGAACTATAGATGGTCCTCCACTTACTTGAGGAAATTATATCCCCTGGGAATAACTAAGTACAAGTATTGTTTGATCTTTGTGGTAAAAAAAAAAAAAACAAAACAAAAAAACACAGCTTTTCTGGTTCTTAAATAAATTCTGTACAGGAAATATTCCCTGACGACTTAGGCCAAGCCATGAGTTTCAGTGTCTGAGGATGTTTACAGAAAACTGTAAAAATTAACGTTTTAAAGCAGAGTAAGGAACAGAGGGGGGTTTTAGTTCTTGATCCAGACAGATTCTAGATAAAACTGGAGCTCCTGCATCTTTGAAAGTGGTGCTTCACAAAGCAGAAGAAGAGCCATATTCCCTTTGGTGTTTCCTTGACCTTGAGTGAGCAATGATCTAGTGCCAAGGTCAGGCTCTGGTTTATATCCCTAAAAAGGAATATAGTTTAAATTGTCCCAACACTTGCAGCACTGTATGAGATGCGCTGGATTCTGTCTGGGACATCAAATCAGAATTCTGTATTTCAAAGATGTATACCAAAATTATTGCTGAGTATATGGCAGATGAATAACAACTAATTATAATTTCTAGGTAATATTTGAAGTTGCTTTCAATAGTGCCAAGGGAGGTTATGTTGCCCTTGATGACATTTCTTTCTCTCCGGTTTACTGCAGCAATCAGACAGGTATGAGCTCTTACTGCTATTTATCTCCCTTGTTTTCCCTTTGTGCCTTGCCCCTCAAACTGTCTGTCAGTATTTGCAATTTTGGTGCTACCTTCTCAACTGACCATTGCCATTGGGCTCCTCTTCCTTCAGAAGGCATAACAGCACATAACACTAGTGCCATTCATTTTTTTCAGAAACCAATCCTTAAGGCTTCCTTTCCAAAGACCTTGTCTCAGGGTTCTGCAACTGGAGTATTTGCTGTATTTGCTTCTCGACGGGTTTTGAGAAATCACCACTTGCAGGCCTGTTACAGAACAGAGGGCTGATTTTCCCAGGTGTGATTGTAGGAGGAAAAAAATACCTCGGCTTTTCATCAATGCCCATGTAGGCATTCTTCACGCCACATGCCCTGAGGGGGTATTACTCAGCTCAGGCAGTGGTGTTGGATATTTGTTAGGTTTCCACAACACACCACCAGAATCCCTGCGACCTCTGATGTAAAGGCACTTGGGACAAGGGACTTTTGTTTTTTGTGAATGAGCATCTTAACTAGTTTGCTGGGGTTTTGCTGTGGCACTGAACACTAGTCAAAAGTAGATTAGCGGTTTTCCACTGATACCATCTATTCCTTTGTTCATAAGCTTGAATTTTTTGGCTAGTTCTTTGAAGTCATTAACGAAAAAGAGGTTGTTTTTTCCCCCTTTTTATCTCATGAGTATCTGCTAGATGTCTCCACTGCTGAAGTATCACTGCTGAAGGAAGTAGATTCCAGATACATTAATCATTAATAATCCACATCTCCTGGCTGAGTAAATCCATTGTTTAATTATCTCCTCAATACCTTTTTGGTATTTGCTTTATTTTGCAACACAAATTCTAAGTTATGTTTGAAATTTTCAAGGGATTGGAGCTGCTTATCTGCTTTTTTTATTTCAGTTTTCAGACAACTTATGTCTGTTGAGAAATAGGATAAATTTTATAGCATTTTCTATCCCAGTGGTTGAAATTCAGATTTAATCTGAATAGTTCAGAATCTGTTCTGAATATGATAGGTTCATCTAGGGCTCTGCCTAGTAACTTTGATTTTGAAGGTTGGTTTTGTGGTTGTTTTAGACTGTTTTGTTTGAGAATGAAAGTAAATGATTTGCTTTATACTTTGTTGAAATACAGCATATACTGTTTGATCCTTCAGGCTTATCAGTTATTGTCATCTTTCATTCTTCTGAGTAGAGATGTCAAAAAGCAAGAGCTCTCCATTCTCCTTGTATTCAGCCATAGCAGTATATATAACAGCACTAAGGTTTTCTTTATTTTTTTTTTTCTGGAATTTTTATTCAACAATAGTCTTGATGTTAGCCAACATCTATTAAACATCTATTTGATGTTGGCCAAATGGAGGAAAAGGTACCAGAGTAATAAACATGCTCAGCAAAAGATGAATCAGAGTATGGGTTTAACGCCGCGTGGTAGTGCTCAACTTGCCTTTTCTTTAACTAGGAAAGCTGAGGTGGGAGGCCATGGCTGCAGGAAAAATAAGACACATAGGCAGGGTTTAGATTTGGCCAGTGTGAGGCTGAAAAGTCCTCAGGCATTAGTCCAAAGCCAAAATTTTTCTTCTACTAAAGCTGATTGCCTGTGTACCTCCTCCTGCTGGAAAAGTAGTCTTAGTCTCCATGCAGAAGGGTCATGTGTGCTGCTGTAGAGTGATGTACATCATGTCCTGTGTCTGGGCTTCTGGCAAAGCCAAAATTTGCATGTTAGCATTGGATTGTGCCCCTCCTTCCCCAAGCACCTTCCATGAAAGACTGGTGAGGTCTTTGAAGAAGTAAAAATGTTTTACTTAATAGCATGCCCCATGTAGCAGGGTCACTTTTTTCAGACTGAAGCAAGTCCTGACCCATGAATTCCATATTGCAGGTTGAAAGGGAGCCATCAGCAGGGCTGGTGGGGTGGGTCTTAGCTTTGCTTTTAATTAACTTTACTATAAATGGTTCAGCTTTCTTCACTGCAGTGTTAGCAGTGTGTGAGGCAAGCTCCAGAGGAAATATCTATGGGGTGGTATATGAACTAAAAACTATTTTGCTTGCCTACTTGCAGCATGCATATGCACATATGTTACACATAACTATAGAAAGGATTTTTAGGAAGTGCTCTTTAAAAAAAAATTGAATGTTGATACTTTACACACACAGGCATACAGACACTCATTTTGTCCTTATAATCTTTTGAATGAAGGAGCATATGAAAAAAAATTATCTGAATGTCTTTCTGAATTATGTCCTGAAGGAAGAATCTGGTCTTAATATCTGTAGCTTATTTGTGTTTTAGGGGGTCTATGAAGCAGATTTTCTTCTGGCTCCAGAAAAAATGTAAGAATGTAAGACCAACTTGCAATAGAAATTTGATAGTTTTATTTCAGCATGGCTGTGCATGATATACGTGTATCATCTTTGCACATGCCTATCTTCTATAACGAAAAGCAAGACAAATCAAAGTATGCTTTGGAATCCTTCTGCATCAAATACCTATGCTTATCACATTGTACTCATCCTAACAGAACATATGCATCTTTCTTTTAGGAACTCCTTTCAATCCTGCCAATGCAGGCTGCAATTTTGAGGAAGATCTGTGTAATTTTTACCAAGATCACAAAGACGGCCCAGGATGGAGCAGAGTGAAAGTGAAACGCAATGTGCATAGAGCAGGAGATCACACTACTGGATTTGGTGAATCAAAACTGCTTCTTCCTATAGGTGTAAAATGATATAGAAATGTTATATACAAGGTTATATGAAGGTTAACCTATTGTATCATTGTTCACTCTGTTAAGTAATATCACTGGCATAATGGTTAGCTTATCACAGTGCCACTCTCTGCTATTAAAAATCAGTTTTCACACCTTGGTCCTGTCTGGAACTCTGGCTGTGCTTCCCCATGTGTAGCAGAGGAAGGTCACCTATTGAATAATCAGGCAGGGCCATAAATCAGATCTCTTCACTATACTGCTCTGCAGCTGCTGGAGGGATGAATCCACAAAAATATGGCACTAAACGTAATAATAGGCTAATGCATTGTTTTTAGAGAGGAAAAGTGGCCTTTTATCTCTTCTAGGCTTAGGATGGTTGATGTTTTTAAGGGAAAACAGAAATATTGTGTATATTGTGAAATATAGTGAAATCACATGGAGAAAGGACTGTTAATAAGTTCTAAAATTCAGACATCTCTTTGTGTAGAGTATTCATGGTTATTAATCATATGCACTAAAGTCTCAGCTCTTTATACTTGGTGCAGGGAATAATAGGCCTTGTGCCCCACCCTCCATTTTTTTTGTCTCGAAGTTGTAACCCTGAAAAGGCCATTTTTCCAGTGAGGCCTGCAGACCAGAGAATGTTTCAGGATAAATTTGATAAGTGCTTATTTGTGGTAACTTACCAGTGTGCCAGTTTAGCTAGAAGCAGACAGTACGCTTTTGGAAAAAAAATAGTTATTTCCTGACAGAGTGTGATAATGTATTTCTTGCCAGCTGGAACTGTTTGTATAACCCAAGTCTGACGCAATAACAGAAACTGCTTCAATAGCAAATCAGCTGTACTAATAGCACATTAAATAAAATAATTATGCTGCCTTGCAGGTTATTATTTGTTGGCAAACACAAAGTTTACATCACAGCCTGAGTACATTGGACGTCTGTACGGCCCAACCCTGCCAGGAAATTTGCAGTTTTGCCTGCGTTTTTATTATGCCTTATATGGGTTTTTCAAGATGAGTGGCACTCTTGCAGTTTATATCTTTGAGGAGAATCATGTTGTTCAAGAGAAAATCTGGTCTGTCTTGGACTCTCCTAAGGGAGTTTGGACTCAAGCTGAAATCTCCTTCAAAAAGCCTATGCCTTGCAAGGTAAGAGCCAAGACTTCAAATTTGCTGAATGAGAGGAGATTTTCCTTGCTTTCTCAGAGGTCCTTGTTATACATGGATTAATCCTAAGTGAGTAATAATTGCAAAGTGTATTAACTGGAGATTTCACCAGGGAGCTCTTACAAAAGCAGTTGTGTCTTGGTTTCTCAGCATGCTTCACATCCTCTCGTTTTTGTTTGCCTGTTTCCTATGTGAGTTCTATGATCGTCATAGTCAATTACAGATTTTAATTAATCTAAAAAGTACTGGTAAGTTCTGGTCAAAATGCAGAGCTGGACATAGTTCCCTAAACTCAAATGCTGGCTTACAATGTGAAACCAGAAGTCAGTGTAAATGAGAGCAATGGACTTGACGATTTTGCAGTGTCTTATTGGAGAGGCCATTACGTTATCTCATCAAGTTAATAACACATTGGTACTTGACATATCTCCTGAGTAAGTCCTTAAGCCATTGTAATTCCTCATCTCTACTGTTTTACAAAATTGAGTTTTACACAGATTTTTGTAAGTGCTGCTTCTGTAGTTACCCTGACTTCTGTAACAGGTTTTCACTATCAGTGAGTTGTCTAAGAAGAACCAGATGGATCACTACATGTTGACCAGAGTGTGATGATATGATGAATATATGCATAGAAGCTTGTCTTGCAACTCTAAGTATTTCTGAATTAAAGACAAACATTTTAATTTTTTTGTCTGCTACAAATCAGTTTTTGAAATAACAGTATTACTGACCATAAAAGGTCACCAGAAACCATCTGCCTAACAGTTTGAGAGGCAATTTATGTTTAAGATTTCAGTCCTAGTTTTTGGATAGTGTTTTCTGTCAGATATCTGATGGCTTAAAATTTCAAAGGGTTTTAATGTACTTTATTCATAAAACATAACAGAATTTATAATTCCCTTTCAGCTGTTGGAGAATAAAAACAGCATTTTATTAGTGCCCAGCAAGAGCATACTTAGAAAAGTATAGAAAAGTTTCTCACAGTACCATCCCAAGATATTTGCAGAGAAGTTAAAATGGCAAGCTTGTAATTTACTTTTGTCATCTCCTATGTTTAGGTATTCCTTTATTACTTCTGGAAAGGTTTAGTAGCTTATGTAGCGTAATCAGCTGCATGAGTTGTGATGACATCTGAGCATAATCAGCTAAACCAGTTGACAGCCTTGGAAGTGGCAGGTTTTTTAGAAGAAAAAACCCTTGTAAATCAGACACTTACATGGAAAACTTTTTCCAGCATGAATTTGTGAAGAACAATTTTTCTTTTCCTAGAAGTCAGGATATGAAAAAAAAAGTTGTGAAAAAGCTTGCATTCTGAGCCTGAATTTGTGTAGCGGTGGGGGGGGAGGGAAACACCATGCTCTTCATGTTTACTGGCCTCTGGCAATTCTCAACAACCTTCTCTGGGTGCTTCAGGTCTTGTGAAAGTCTTCCTTCCCATGAAAACAAATTGCAAAATGTTTCTGTTGAGGAGGCATTTCTCAAATATCACAAAATGTGATATTTATTGGGCTTTACAGAAGTCAGCATGTGTTCAGCAAACCAGAATTCAGGCACCCCTTAGCTAAATATCTGTGTATTTGGAAGGGGGTTCCGTTTATAAGATTTTCCTTAAACAAACAGAAGAAAATGGGTGAAGTTCTGAAACATATTAATATGGAAAGGTCCATCAAGGTATGTTTACAGATGGGAAGGTAACGTAAAAAATACAAACATTGCCAAAGTTTAAGCATGTCTGCTAAGGTAGAGGATGAAAACCTGGTGTAGTTACAGGTTGTCTGCTTGTAATATTCAGAAGTAGGCTTGAATGAAGTTGCACAGTGAACTTGATTCTGGCTTTTCCTTGCAATATCATGCCCAGCCCTTCGACCTTAATACTTTTAAAAGTCTCTTTGTGCTTTATTTTGTTTGTTTCTTCTTTTCCAATCCAACAGAAGGTAACAAAGTATACTGTGTGGCACTGTGTAAGCACTCAGGTTAGTTATCTGTGCAGCTGTGTCTGCGTAGCACATAGTGATATAGCTGGCAAAAACCACTCGTTTCAATGCAGAGCAGCTGTGGAGGTGGACCAGAGCATCCTTTGGCTGGTAGAAAGGAGTGGTGGAAACCAGCAAATAAGGGGTTACACTTGAGGTTCTGGAGAGAGACAGTGCTGAGAAACATGACAGAAGCTCGACCTCTCTTGTCCTGTCTCCTGCAACCTGTCCTTGTGTCTCATACATCCTCCCTGAGGCATCTTTATTTTATCTAACCTGTCCCATAGGCAATGAACCACCCCTCTGACCCTCACCCCAGTCCTCATCTTACTCTCAGCTCTGGATATTCCAGTCTTTTCCTGTAATACTATTAATGTTCCATCCTGTTTGCCCTGCATGTCCCATTTCCTACAAATTTTAATTTCTCAAAAACTAACGACTTGACAAAAATGATAGCACTGGCATAAAGACCAGATTCTTGACACTTTTCTGCTCCTACTCCAAAGCCTAGGAGTGCTCAAGCTTTTCATAGATTTTTTTTTTTTTTTGTCTGTTTAATATGGGCAAAATAAACCCTTTTTGCTAGCCTTGTTCTGAGAAATGATGGAACTCTTTTGGAATAAATCTTCCAAAACAAGGCTGTAGCAAGGACCAAGCATGGAAAATCTAAGCTGAAATCATTGTGTCTTGGCAATGTTTCAGGCAAGTGAAAAACAGTCTTTTAGTGGAGAGAAGTGGTCTCAAGATAGGACTGCCACCTTTCCTCTAATACAGATATAGTGATTGATGTGCCTATTTTGTTGCTTTATGAGATGTATCATATGTAGACTTGGATGGTAAGAAGTTGTAGGCATACACAGTACTCTGGCTGAGCAGCTTCTTGGTTGACAGGAACAACTTTTAGATTGGGTCAGCCCCTGTGGAAACAGTAAGCAGTCTTCTGGCAGTTCTTTAGCCAGTCAAGTCAGTGACAATCATGTGTCCTGAAGGTCAAAATTATTTTTCTGCCAGAAAATAATAGGTCTAAAATAACTGATTACCCACATCCTTCAATAATTGATTACCCACATTTTTTTTCAATACAAATACTATTCCCAAAGTTTCAGAAATAAATGATATAAAATCCTTCTAATCCATTTTAGTTTTGATAGCATATTTGTTTGCATCAATAAAAAGATGCAGATTTTCATTGCTTTGTTTCTGTAATGGTTTTTGTAAGTTCTTTTTGAATTAGCTAACTGCAGTCTGGCACAAGTTGATGTCTTGGGTTCTGTGAGCAGGAAATGTGAAGCTAGCCAGCTGGCCTTAATATGACATTTTAAAAATAAAATGTTTTAAAGGCGAGGCAGGTATGACTCAGCTAAGCAAGTCATAAATGTCTATGCCTGCTTATATACATATATACCTATGTGTTTGTGTGCATGTATATTTATATGTGTGTGTGTGTGTGTGTTTGTGTGCATACACTGCAAATACATATGCTGATAATGCTAGTGAGAAGGCAGGGAATTTTAGTCCTGATTTCCTAATTTGTACTTGCAACACTGTCTCTCCTAGGTGGTGTGAGTACCTATGATCCTACATACATACAGTGTATATTGATTTATACTGCATCCAGGGAATAAGTGTGAGAAGAAAGAAATGAAAAAAAAAATCTAATGTTTTTTGAAATCATTTAAACCCTTCATGGTTTATTGTATAAGCCTCTGGAAGGGCAGCAATAAAATCTAAATCTGAAATATGTAGATTATTTTCAGTTGATTTACTGTACTGAAATTGATCTTCCATGCCAATACACATCAGGAAAGCGTAAGAGCTAACTGAAAGAAAATTTCACATATCATTTGCGTTCTTGAGAAGCTCACATGAGCTGTGAAGCAAGAATCTACATTTTAATACTCTGTGTGTGTGTCTGTGCATGTGTATGTGGGTAAACATCAGCATGGAAAAACATTTCTTTTATGCAACTTTCCAGTGATATCCAAATACCTAGATTAAAATGAAGGCTTGAGTTCAGTTGGGTCTGTTTTTATCAATTCTGCTTATTGCTGCTAGATTTGGGTTACCATTCTGAGGCTCAGGTTTTTGAAAACAAACATCTTGTGTTCTTTATCCATCATGCAAGCTTTTGCAATGTTACCTGATAATGTAGTGCTTGAACCTCCCAAAGAGTTCAAAATCAAATCCTAAGAAAGGTAATTCACATAATAGTCTATCCTACTTTCATCAGAGTAGCTGTGGCTGCATTTTTGAGTTTTCATTCCTTAACTATTCTTTTATTCTTCTTTGATGTTTTTTCCTCACTCTCTTACCTTGAGTTTGTCTATTTGCTTTCACTCATCCTCCATAACTACCTTCAGTTGCAATTGTGAGAAAGGAAAATCAAGTGACTCAGTGTTGCACTTGAATATTTACATGCTTTAAAATAAAGAAAAGAAAGGTGTTTCTCAGAACCACACTGAGAAACTTTGCTGTAAGGTGCTGTGGAGGCCAATACTATACATATATTTTATAAAGGATTTTAAAAAATTATGGAAAATAGACCTCATAATGACTGTAAACACAGTGGATCTGTTGTGACCTCCAAATCAGGAAGTTCTTCAGCTTTTTTGGGGGTTGAGCATTATATAAAAGTTTTAGTGCCAGTTTTTTTCTTTTACTGTTTTCCCTAAATATGTGTTATAACACTGCTGCCTTCCTGGTACTTGATCTGATTTCTTTGGTGTCTTTGGACCTTTCTTCTCACATAATCATCCTGATGATGCTCAATGTAAAAGTATTCTAGCATTTATTTCTCTTTGCTCCCTAGAAATCTGTTTCCTGCTTGTCCACCAAAGTCCTAGGTAAATGACTAAATTAATCTTGGATAAACAATTAAATCCTAGATCCCTGTGATTAAGTCACTAGTATGAAAAATACAGTTCTCCAGCCAGGTGCCAGCTGGCGGAGGGCCGACATCCTCATCCTCGCCTCCTCCTCCTCCTCCTTTGAAAAACTCACACTTGTGTCAAATAAATGAACTTTTTTGGTACTGTTCCAACCCAAGTCTTTCCACAATGAGTGATTCATCCTGAAGAGCTGGAATGGCATGCAGTTTTATAGGACAGTCCTTCTGTCATTTCTTCCCTTACCTCTTAAAATAAGAAACTTCTTGAAGAACAGTCACCAGAAATGTTTGTCTAAAATAAGAATGGTAGAGTTTGGAAACAGTAGGATAGTGCCGCAAAGTGTGAACCTTAGTTCCTGTGGTGCTTGATACATGGTTATGGAAACAGCATACTGGTAACTGAAAAGGTTACTGACTGCTTAAGTGGCCTTGTATCTTCATCTCTGATCCTTAACAGATAGGAAACTGTTTGACTGGAATGAGGATTTAGAGCCCTTACAGTAGATTTCTGGAAATCTGGGAGAGTGGAGGGGGACAGATGAGAATATCAGTGTCCTGTATATATTTGTGTGCAGGCAGTGTTCTCTACTAGGATGTTCAATCTAGCAAGAAGAGATGTAGGATATGGCATTATATTATTCTGTTAGCTTTATGTCTCTCTTTCACTGTTTGTTTCTACCCTTGGACAGGAAAAGTATTCAAAAATACTTGTTCAACTGCCACAAGCTTAATACCAGTGTTATCCAATCATTTATGTACAAGCTTTCATATGATATTATTATTCCCATAGAAGTTCATTGTAGTTGCATGGCACAAAATTGAACTTGCCTGGCAAAGGCCATTTTAAATGAATTTATTTTCAAGGACAGAAGCTTGCAGATATTCTAATTTTGGCTTAATAGCTTACTTGGGTTCTTGATAAATGAGTTTCTGACCATTTAAGCCAAAGAAATACAAGCCACTTAAAATCTAGTTTTATTAAGTTACCTATGAGTAATTTGACCTACACTTAAAACATCTGTATTGAACAAACCTGAGACAGTCAGAATGGTTTTCCCACCCCGTGTGTTCAGTCCCTGGCTTACGTGCTTATATGGCTGTTTATTTGCACAATAAACTGACTGAAGTGACTGACTTTTTAATTTGACTGTCGGCTCCCTCTCTTGTGAAAACATCTTGACTGCTTCTTCATGTCAGGTCACACTTTTGTTTCTAGTACTCAAATCATTTTTTGATTTTATTCATCTGAGTTTTGTCTCACTCTGAGGAAGTTACAACAGAAGCTTCTCAGAAAAAAATACCTCAGATTCCACTATAACTGTCCTTCTTCTTTAGAAAATTGAACTTTAAATGTGTCTAAGTCTTGTCTAAGAAAAGACCAAGTTTTGTGTCTACACAGATTTACAGTGTGTCATTGTCCTGGTTTAGGGCAAATTTAGGAGGAAACTTTCAAAGGGGTCCCTTTAGAAAGCAGACACAAGCAGCCCCTCCCCTCACTGGTTCGGGAAAAACTTTCCTTGTATAAAAGTGGAAAAACGTGTTTATTTAACAAAGTATTCACAAGCATAAAAAAAAATAATAATAATAAAAAAATTAAACGATTGAGTCTCTCTCTGCTGTGAAGAGGTGTCAAATTCAGGAAGTCCTTGTCATGGGGTGTGTCTCGGCTCGCTCGGTCTCTCATCAGTCCCTCCGGCACTGGAAAATGACATCCTGGGCCCCGGGGGGACACAGGTGTGAGCTCCTGGTGTTTTCTGGGTTTTCAGTCCAGAGCAGGCTGATCCAGAGCAGGGGAGCTTCTCTGCCTCAGCTAGCTAGAAACTAAAAAGCAAAGGAGAGCTCTCTCCTGCTGTCAGACAGCACAGTCCGTGAGAGGGAATGCAGAGGAGAGCAGGTTTTGAAACCAAACGGTGCCCTCCTTCTGTCCCCTCCCTCACTCTTGGAACCAGTCTTAGCGCAGAACTCAATATCTAGCATAAATGGAAGAGACAAGCATCATCAAGTCACTCCAGGAAGTAATTTAAACCTAGCCATATTAATTCGAATGGAATAAGATAAATTACCTTGCTGCAGAGGCATAGTTTGCTTTTAAGTCACCAGACTGGGTCGCTTTGATGTTTTTCTTCTGTTCAGCTGATCTGGCTCTCTAATTGAGCAAGATGTATACGTTCTGAGACAAATTAGGAGGAATAAAATATACAGAACATAGTGAGATCCAAGGGATTCTTTTCTCCTTTTGTCCTGTTCTCAGTCCAGCTCCCTCCAAACCTCCTCTAGCAAGTTTCCCCATTAGTCCCTCACACTGGATGTACCTTATTATATGTTCTCCTATTTCTTCTCCTCTAAAAGCAGATTAACTTCATATGCATGTGATTTTTAACTCCCATTCTGCTTGTAGAGTCATCAAGTGCTAAGGCTGAGAAGTCTCTTCTACCTCACCCAGTATCTGCAGCACAATCCAACATGGTGTTTTGGCAGGAACTTGCTCAGCCAGCCATTCTCATCTGGCATTGCTCATAATTCATGTCATCCAGGATAAGTGCTAAGAAAGGATTATTGATACTTTGAGACTGAAGGCCAGGACCATTGACTAAGAACTGCAAGATAAACAAACCTGCTTCCAAAAGCTGGGGCAATGGTTTGGGAGGAAAATTATGCCCTAACTGTGTCCTCTTATTGGAACAAAAGAGACATGAGAGATATGTTTTATTTTTCAGTAACACAGGCAACAATGGCCTGCACTGGATATTGCTTTTAGTTCAGCCTCCAAAATAGCATGTGAGTCCAGGAATATCTGTTACCTAGCTTGAAACAATCAGTACGTTGTTCATCTGCCATGCTTTATGATGAAAAAAGATGAGCACAAAAAATCCCCTATTGTCTTCTCCAAGGCATGAGATAAAACAATAAAATTTCATTTTGGAAAAATTGACCTAGCAAATATTTTAATTCAAAACAAGAACAAATGCAAAGCACCTTGAGATTAGTTCTATGGAGACTGTAAGAAGGATTCAGAGATCTGACTCAGTGTGAAAGTGAGTAGTTGAGTAAACCCAAGCTGATACAGTTTCGGTAGGTAAAGTTCAAATACTCAAATTTTGCTTCATGATAGAAAAGGATATTTAAAACAGAAGAAGAATGAGTAAATTGAACCTGTGAATAAAATGTCCTAGTCCATTGCCTGAAACTAAACCAAGAATGTATCAACAAAATAAATTGAGGGGACTGTAACAATTTCAGTACATTTGCTATAGCCAATACTGAAAACTCTGCACTCCCAAGTAGAAGCTTCCAAGTAGAAGACTTTGTAATTTAATCCCTGGGAAATTATGAAGTCTTCTCATGGCATTGTGTTGCTCAACACCCCAAAAATCAAGTGGAAAAATAGTGAAGCTTAAGTGACAGATGGCAAAGCTGAACAAGTTTACAAGTGTCACTGAATCAGTGACAAAGTGACAAATCAAAGATCAGTTCTTTGGTTGTACAAAGATTACTGGTTCAGAGGCCCTTCAGAGACCACAGTTATTGTTTTGATGCTTTTGAAATGGAGGGTTTTCTGCAGGATCCAATGGGTAGTTACATACCTTGTATGGAACAAATTACTGCATTCTAAGAATAAAGAACTTAATCCTGCTCCCAATGGTGTCAAAATGAAAGCATTACTTAAAATATGTCTCCACAGTGTGGAAATGCTGTTTAACAAATGAGGACTCACCTTACTCTTACATGTGTGGTTTTCTGATTATTCATGGATTTAGGGCTACAATATGTTTTTAGTTTATTACAAATGTTCACCAGAATGCACTTATAAAAATTCTGGCAAATGATGTTCACCCAATGTCAGTATCTTATTTTACACTTATTTTATGCTTTTTTTCCAAAAGATGCTACCATTTTTTAAGGATTGCCCCTGTGCCCTGAGAACTGACTCACAAAGCATGAAACAATTTTTGTCCTGTTAAACCTTGAGGCTGAGATACAGCTCTACAGTGGGAAGAAAAAAAAAGGTGTGGGGTTTAGGCCACCATACGCTGAACAGTTTTGCATTCTGTGCAGAGGCACTCTGACTCTACACCAGTGGCCATTTACAAGACAGATAATCAACAGTAATCAGGATTAGTAGCACTAAATGGAAGAGTTACAAAAATTGCTCCACGCTGGGCAGCATAAAGCATACATACTTCAAAGTTTTTGGTGTAGTTATGTTCCAGGCTGTTTTATAAGCAGATGAGTTACTAAATACTACATAGCAAAATGAACTGGCAAAATAGCATGTAGGTACCATATTGAAGGTGTTACCAAGCCTACTAGAAGAGAACATACTAAATAATGCTCTAACAACTTTTAAAAGACTTTTATATCCACATGAAACTTGTCAGTGAGCATTTAACCTCAAATATGTAACTGAGGTGTTATCCAGAAGATTAAATCATTATAAGTGACACTAATCCATCTGCAAGCACTAGCATAGACCTCAACACAAAGGAATTGTTTTGAAAAGCTACATCCAAATTATGGTCATAACCTCAGCGGTCAGACAGATGGTTTGGAGTGGTTAGGCTAAGAAAATTGCCAGGAGTGTTTTCACAAAATAAATCCTAAAGTGCTTTCTGTAATTCAAACAGATCTGTGTCAAACTTGGCAGAAAGGCAACTGAGAGTTTTCCAGTTTCTTTAAAATTTTATTTTATTATCTCATGAGTGACTTGTATTTTCCATGTCAGAATTAATGTTTACTCAAATCAATGATCTTGGATGTTTTTATTATCTTCACAAACTCAAATGAACACTGAATTATGCATAACATTTCTCCTGCTCTATGATACCATGGCACTGAGTCATATATGAATAATCCCATTTTGAGTTTCAGTTCATCTCTATTATTCTTTGCTTTTTGCCACAGACACTCTTGCCCATCACTCTGCATTACTCTTTCTAATTTATTTTTCCATGGATAAAACCTCCTGGTTTTCAGGATAAGGTAGCTGAGGATATTTGTGCTGTTCTTGTTGGGTGTTGGGCAACAAAAAACCCTCAGTCATGTTTTCTCACTGTCAAAAAATACTCCAGTAAAATGGGAACTACATATAGATAAAGATAATTTGCCTATAAAAGTGAGAAAATATTTTCTGTTGATTGAAAACATACATTTAGTCCCCACTGGAAAAGACATTCCAGTCACTTGCAGAATGTGCCAAGACAAAATGGTTCCATTTATCCTGTTCTGTAGATTTCAAAATTATTTGTGCATTTGGAAAAACCACTAATATTTCTGACTCTTAACAGTGCCAGGTTTTGTACCTGAAACTTCCTTCCTGTATCACAGGTTGTCTTTGTCGGCTGGTGTAAAAGCTTCTGGGACTGTGGACTTGTGGCACTGGATGATATATCACTAAGCCTGGGAAGCTGCCAGGCTGCTGGTAAGACCATGTGTATTTGTCATCCAACAGCTACTCTTTTGAGTAAGAGTTCATCATACACCTTCATTTTCCAAGCCTATCCTACAGCTGCCTTCATCCTCTTGTGGTTTCTTGTATTTTCTTTTTCCAATAAGTATTGCATAAATTCTATTTTTGCAAAGTAGGAAACATCCAAGAAGGACCAGGTTTTGCTCACAGGGGTACCAGCTAACTCCTAATAAATTTCAGTGACTCCAGAGCAGTTGTATATAGGTGAATGGTCCTTTGAGGGCATAAAATAAACCCGTAGTTCAGCTGAGTGAGAAGTAGTTTTCAAATGGTCTTTGAAAAGCCAGGAATGGACCCCAAAGCAGTATTTTTCAAAATACAGCATTATTTTTTTTTTAGGTGAGATGTACAGTTGTGCAAGGCCAAGATACAACCTTACCTGATCTGCAGTTCTTTGATGAAGACAGAGAAGAGCAGTCCAAGATTCCCTCTTGTAGTGGGAGGAACTGAATCGCTTTCAGCAAAACTTTACCCTTTGGCATGCACAGGCTAACCTCTCTGAACTCACCATACTCCCTCTTCTGTGGCTTTGTGAGGTTTGACAATACAATGATTATATCCTAATTAAAACAAAACAAAAACATTCTCATGAGACAGGCACAAGCTACAATCATGTTCTTCTTTGGAATAAAGCCATACCTTTGCAGTGGTCCTAATCACTTTTTAATGGCCTCTTTTGATTAGGCTTCTTGCATTCAGGCTTACAAAATGGAGAGAAGCCATATGTACAAAACAAGATAACATTTTTCTAAACTATTTCCAGCAGTTGTCTGTTTTGCCTTGCTGTAATTTGTAATTAATTGGAAAGGGAACCAAAGGTGCAGAACTGGTATGTGGGTATATAGGCTTGTCATGGCTTGTCTCTCATGGCAGCAAAACAAATGCGTGAGAAACGCCAGAGGTATCAAGGCTTCCTCCTCTTCAAAAGGTTGAGGCAACTCAAAATGCCTGCTTCTGAGTGACAAATTCAGATTACCTAACAAAAGCTTCCTGGCATGCACCTGAATTATATCACTTTTTGTATGATCTAATGGAATGGAAATAATGACAATACTCTAGTAATTGCAGCTCTACAGTCTGTTGTAGGCTGCAGTAGAATCTGGTGCCAAAGGAACAGAGGAGAGCTAAATGTGGCATTGATTTCAGTTCACAGAAACTCCAGTCTTTGACAAGGTTCATCTATTATGCACATTATACATGCTGGGATTTTAACCTGCTTGGGGTGCCAAAACAGTGAAGAAAATTACATTTGTAATTCCATAACATTCTATAACAGAGTCTGTTATAGAATCATAGAATTTCTAAGGTTAGAAAGACCTCTAAGGTCATTGAATCCAACCATTAAAACTAAAAGACCTCATAAGATCATCTAGTCCTAAGCATTGTTGTGAAGACTAATAAACTGTTCTAAAAAATCCTAGGACTAGTGAATCCTAGTCGTTGAGCTAGACTAGGGCACGGATTTTCCCAAAGATGTGAAGAAAATGAAATTAAATTTTATTCAGCAGTTTGAAGGTAGCTGGTATAAGCTTGTGACTATTGTAAGCATTGCCAGGTAGCTGTAATTGATGGCAGCAGGTGAGGAAATGCAGTACATTACTTGTGTAATCTCTCCATATTTCAGTCTGATGCATTTGACATTTTAAACTATGTCCTCTCCTTACAGATTTGCTGCTGCCCAGTCCTGGAGAATGCACTTTTGAAAAAGATGAGTGTGTGTTTACCCAGAAGAAGAGAGGTCGTGGGAGCTGGCACAGGAAGAGGGGTCCAACTCCCACTTCTTACACTGGACCGAAAGGAGACCACACTACTGGGGTAGGTAAGTTAAGTTCCACATTGAACTTTCAGAACAGAGATTGACAGTTAATAAAAAATATTAATATTTCAAATTATAATCCAGAAGATAAAGTTTTTACTCTTCTATTCAGAGAAGTTACTAATCAAATGAAGTAAGCACATTATGCAGAGACTCAGGAGGGGTTTTGAGAATATGACATTTAATCTGAATTATCTGATGGCCATGTGGATAATTTGGTTGTCATGTCCCAAAGCAGCCTTTTCCTTGGGAGATTAAAGAAGAGGATGATTGTCCAAACCCCACAGAAAAAGCTCCTTCCAAACTCCTTCAGTTTATGTGAATATTCCTTGAAATTGACTTTAGAACTACTTTCAGTTTATGTGGACATTAAGTAGTCTGAGAAGTGAGGCTGATAGCTTGACTTTAGAACTGAGAGCCTTTTAAGCCTGATCTATGATGATGATTATTCCTTAGTTTATCTCTTAGCAGCAAGCAAGTGATTGGGATTCTTCTGCACGAACACTTTTGTGTTCAAACTTAAAAGAAAACATGAAGAATAAAATAGATCCCACAAGCCCTTTATCTTGAAAATGTGCTCCACAAGCTTACTAGTGCAAGTTCAAGTATTTAGGCAGGTGGGACCCCCCCACCAACATGAGTGCACAGAAAACTGCATCACCATCAACCACAGCCTAAAGCGTATCCTCAAATGTACAGGCAGCTGTCTCTGACTTCCAGTGAATCAATCTCTATCAAAGCACAATTCCTGGTGTAAGAGCAGCTATAGTATATTCTTCCATTCTATTCTTTTCTGTGGCTATTTTAATAGATATAATAGATATAACCAAGTTTTAAGGGTTCAGGCCATTAACTGGTGGAAAGCAAATTCATGCCCCTCATTCTGTCACAAACAGCTGGAGCAAACTGAGGTGTGTCAGAAGACTGAGGAGCATCTCCACACCCCATCTGCTGCCTAAAGAAACTGTTCTGTTTTGAGATACATGTTCTGCCAGCAGACAGTGAACTAAGATAATGCAGGAACTCTTCACGCAGTCTCAGTGCTTCCTTTTTGTGGTGTTAACTGCCTGTCTGTCTGTCACCACAAGTCCTGGGGGTAATATTGCCTTCAGAGGGAGAGGGAACTCCCAAGGATCAGTGAGACAGGCAGAATGCTGAGAGCTGCAACAGCAGCCAGTGGATGCTTGGGAATCTCTTGTGATACTAAATAGTCCTATTTTCTGCACAAACCCCTAGTAAAGACAACCCCTCTAAGCCAGGTTGTAGTTTGGTGGCAAGCAGCAGTCAAGAGAGAGGGTCAAAAGGAAGATTATCTACAGCTGTAGGTCCATAACTCATACAGTGTTGGAGAATTCTCAAGTCAGTTTGTACCAAACCTAGTGCAATCCATTTCAAAGACTTTGCTGTTCACTGTGTGTAAAAGATCCTTCAGTTAAAAATCAAAACCTAGAGCTCATATTACAGTATAATAAAACAACTTGCCTTTTTCTCTGAAGACTGAATCATACTATAAACTTGGTAGAAAGATTAGACCATCTCTTGGCTTTATGAATTCAAACCCATCATTATTACAGTACACAATTATTAAAGTACCTCAAATAATACAGTTTACAAATGCAGAAGTCTAAGAATCTTTATCAAAATAGTTTCAGTCATGTTTTTTTTTTTTTTAATATAATGAGTATGTTGAGCATAATGAACATTCCAACATAATGTATCCTACTTTGCTAATATTTACTTGCATATCTTTTTAAGGATACTACATGTATATAGAGGCATCTAATATGGTCTATGGACAGAGAGCATACCTAGTTTCAAGATCACTAAGAGGAGCATCTGGAAAACAATGCCTGACATTTTTCTATCATATGTATGGAGCTGGGACTGGATTATTAAGTGTTTATCTAAAAAAGGAGGGGGATGATGAAGAGATACCTTTGTGGAGGAGAACAGGGGAACAAAGCATCTCATGGCTAAGGGGACTGGTAGAATATGAAAGTGGTACAAACTACCAGGTAAGAAAAAAAGGCAAGAAGCAGTCCCATTGGAATACTGAAGTGAACTATATACTAGAAACCAAGTTATGTTTTAAAAAAATAATAAACTAAAATGCTAAAAGATAGATGGCATTGAATGGACACCTGAAGAACATGAAATAATGTAATTTTTTACAAATGAAGTTAGGGAGGTATTTATTAAAGATGTGAATAGGCTGCAAGTAGAAAAATAGTTATGAATTCAAAATTTCCAAAAAGTATTTAAATTTAAATATCATCATTTTTTGTCAATAGTGGTAGGGCTTTTTCAAGATCACTTGTGAAATTTCTTTTCCTTCAGCTGTCTGTAGCCCTGTCCAGATTTGACACAGCCACTGAGCTGTGATGGAATGGCAGCTTCTTGTAGGGTGGTCCTTCTAAGGGGGTACCAAGAAGAAGGGATGATGCAAAGCCAAAGGTCTGTCTAAGGAAACGGGAAAATGAAAGGGAGAGGAAAGGTGAGGGGAAGGAAGGGCAAGGGAGGGGGTAAAGGGTATCCCTTGAATAGGTTGCATGGCTATTATTTTGCTCAGCCCTTTCACCATTTGGATTCATGAAAATTGGTGTCTTTACAGATTATTTTTGAGGCAATCCGTGGTGTGTCAATAAGAAGTGACACTGCTATTGATGATATTCTGTTCCAGGCAGGACCTTGTTTGGGTAAGTTTCAACATACTTTGTAAGAGACACCTGAAATTTACTGTGCTTGTTTGTGGGTGGGTGAGTGACATTTCCCTTGATTCCTCATTCAAATTTAATATCAGCCTGCTGGTTTAGTGCAGAACTTTTACTCTATAACAGGATGTGATAACATCCTCAGAATCTCAACTAGTAAAGTGGTCGTACACTTTTAAAAAAACCACAAAACAGTCCCATTTAAATGCAGCATGCTAATTAAATTCTGCTGTAAGTATTCTTCTGTATGACAAAAATAAAAATAATTACAGTATTTCTTCATTCTTTGTATTCCAGAAATGGAAGAAATTCAATTCTCATCAGGCTATCCTGACAGCTTAAATGAAATTGAGTATTAAATACAGTCTGCTGAAAGGAATTAAGCACACTGAAGAACTGTATGTGAGAAACTGCACGAACTGTCTATTTTAAAATACGTTTTAAGTAAATACTGGACTGGTTTGAATACACAGGAAGAATACCAATACATAGGAAGAATTTGGAGCACTCATGTTCCTCACCTTTTAAATGAAATTATTGACTCAGGGCTTCTTAGACCATAATTTTTGATATTATTTCCTCTTTTGCATGAGGTATCAGTTATTAGATAAAGGCTTCCCATTTTGCACAGATCATTAATTTTTAATTTTTTAAAATGTTTCTGGGGTATAAGTAAAAAGAGGAAATTTGAGTTGCACAATTGAAGTCCAATACTATGTTCTCTTAAAATGCATTCAGTGAATGTTTTGTGTTGGGGATAGAATGGATTTTTGTTAAGAATATTATAAATGTTTTGAAATAACAAAGAAAATAATGTTAGCTACTAGTATAATCCAACAGGTTAAGTGCAATTATTCACATTGACAAATCTCTCTGGGAAACTTAACACTCTGCTGGCAATTTTTTGTGATAGTGTATTATTTTACTGTAACAAATACATTTCTCGATAACAAACTCACTTCTAGTGTTCAGTATAATTCAGCATAAGAAGCTGGCCTGTGGAATTATGTAGAATGAAACACTTTAAAGCCATATGTTTTCTGGGATGAGAGTCTTCTTGTGGTTTTTT
>VXBR01006083.1:131320-204909 GCA_013400215.1 Cisticola juncidis
CCCCACAGCCCAAGAAGCAGCTCTGGGCTGGGCTTGGGCTGCAGCAGTGAATTCCCCCAGCAGCAGTTTGGACTATCCTCTTCCACTGTCCTCTTCCAAAACTGAGAGGGAGAGAGAGAGAGTGAGAGAGCTACAGCTGTCTTAGCCCTGTCTTTTATCAACCCAATTCCAACAGAACCTCTGTGCGGAAAAAATTCTATAAGCAAAAGGAACAAAAGGAAAGAAACATAACTCCCAATAATTTCATATTAATCAGTGTAAGGAGAAAGACCTAAACCTTATAAAGTAGCCTGAATTCAAAATGTTATTTTGAACATAAAGATAATTAAATATGTGGGTCACATCACGTAAGAAAGCTAATAAAAAGTAATCTGAATTACTGCAAGAAGCTGTGTACTGAGTGGTAGAAATTACTCTTACAGCCACCTTATCCTACTCTGTTCAGAACTAAAAAGATGCTTTTCCTAATAGCCTATAAGAATTAACAGAACCAGTGATGATCTAGGCCCTTGCATCTTTTGAAAATTTTCATTTTGGTGACAGAAACAGTTGAAGAGATTGTTCAGTGCAATACAGTCAACACTCACATATTTATTTAATCACTTTATTGAAGCCGGTTTTGGTTTCCTAGAGACTGAGGAAGAGCCAGAAGGACTTAATATCTTGATATCAGTCTCCCTAATCATCTGTTTATGAACACTCTTGCTATTATTTGAAAATGAAAGCAAACAGAAATAATGGACTGTTTCTTATTAACCAACACAAATTTATAGTTCTGTAAAGTGCATGCTTTGGTATCAATATTCAGCTCAAATTATCTAAGCAGCAAACAAGAGATTAAGAGGTTAAAATAATCAGACTTGGTGGTTCTTCATGTGTAAATGAAATGAAGCATGAGGTACCACTGTTAGGCTCCTAACTCTAAAGATTTGTGCAACTCTGACTCACTCCATCATATTAATCAGATTTAGGCTGACAGAATAAAAACATAAGTGAAGGACTATAACCTGCTCTCCTCTGAGTGTTTCTAGGGACTCAATGCTACAGAGATTTACTAGCATCACTGAAGGAAATATTTATCAACAAGGTGTGAGGCATTGCCCTGATTGGGGGGAGGGGAGAGGAAAAGAGGAAAAAAATGGTGAAGAGAGTAAAAAAAGACCCCACCAAAGAAATCAAACCAAAAAACCACCTGAATTTTTTCTTGAGTAGGGAGCATCACCTTTTCAATAATTTTTGCTGCAGGAATTAAAGTACAGAGGGAAAATTTGAAAAGTGGCTTTCATTTATCTCAGTGTCTGATGAATATCAGTTTATAGAGTATGAAATTCAGAGACTAGTGAAAGAGTGGCTAAAAAACACTTGAAAACTGGGCATGGTCCATTAAGATTTCTCCACTGGCAAACTTCAGTTTTATGATAAGATAAAAAAATATTCTATCAGTTCTGTCCAAATGCGAAACTCTTAGTGCAATTATTTTCTGTCCTGGATCCATATTTATTTACTACTTTTTCTTTTCTTCACTGCTGCAGTACTGTACCAGGACCAGCGGAGCAAAGAACAGTTCTGAGACTTGCCATACCAGGCCTGTTTAATGTCTGAAAAATTCTTCAAAAGCTAGTGAAGAACTTACAAGTAATTGCTTTGATCCCAGTTGTGTCACAGTTTCTGTGAAACTGAAATGAAAAAGAATCCTTGAAAATACATGTTTTCAAGCTAAAATGCCCCAAGCGGTAATGGGCTTATATTTGATGGCTGTAAATGTAGCTTTGTGCTGGACTGGAATTCCCCTTGTCTTGAGATCAGTGGAAAGCTCTCATTCTCCTCCTATTTAATCTTGTCCTCATGTTTAATATTGTTCTTATTTTGTGAACATTGTTCCATTAGTTTTCATTTCATCATTTGTTGGGCAGGATGAAGAAGAAAGGCCTTGCAAATATGGTCGTTTAGTTTCTGGGAGTATGAGCTCAGCAAGCGAGATAGAAATGAAAGCATGCTTTGAGATCTAGGGTGTGGGGTACAGAGCCATCAGCTTGTGAACAACGATGTGCTAAGCTGAGGGCCAGCTCCCATGATGAAACAAGACTCTCCTGCTTGCCTTAGGTGATAGGACATTTCTGTTGGCTGTATGAAAATGTTATCTTGTATTAGATTGGTTGGTCTAACACAGACTATTCAACTTAGAAAGATATTTAATGTATGGTATTCAGAACCACGCTCTCTGTTCCTGTTCTCCTGGCCTGCTTTAGCTGTGTGTAACAGCTACAAGCAGGCCCTCACAATAAACCACGTGTTACCCCTACAACTTTGCTTATAGAGATACTTTGNTGGTTGCTCTCACAAGGAGAGGCTCACCCCACAGCCCAAGAAGCAGCTCTGGGCTGGGCTTGGGCTGCAGCAGTGAATTCCCCCAGCAGCAGTTTGGACTATCCTCTTCCACTGTCCTCTTCCAAAACTGAGAGGGAGAGAGAGAGAGTGAGAGAGCTACAGCTGTCTTAGCCCTGTCTTTTATCAACCCAATTCCAACAGAACCTCTGTGTGGAAAAAATTCTATAAGCAAAAGGAACAAAAGGAAAGAAACATAACTCCCAATNATGTTTGTACACTCACAGAGAATGCACTTACATTTTGCCCAACCACAGATGTCTTGCATTTATATTAATAGGAAACTGAATTCACACATCTTGTTATTTTTGAAGATTTTATATATTTGTGAGTAAGGGTGTTTTTTTTGTTTTTTGGGGGTTTTTTTGAAATTACTATAAATTCCTAATAAAATGTAACTTTGAGTATCATCTTATTGCTCTGCTCTAGATTTCTGTCTTGGTTCAAAAGACAGTTGTCTGCTAAGGAAGGCAGGACTCTCCCTTGGAAAGTGTAAAAACGCCTTCCCTCCAAGACAATAGAGGGAATTACTATCATTCTGAAATTAAGGGGCTCTCAGGCAGAGATATGAGAACAGGAATAACAGTTCTTTACTGGTATGTATTATAAAGCAAACAACCAGCAACAGCTCTGGCATTAACAACAACCAGCACCAGGAACCAGTGACCGCTTCTCGGCCACAGGCGCTTCCCCCTTTGGTGCAGTTCCGCTCACGGCCGGCAGGGCCGCTGCTGGCTCCCGGCGGGCAGGGCAGGTGCGGTGATTCCCCCACGGCTGCAGGGGCACTGTGGCGCAGGGAGCACGTGGTGATGGCGGCTTGGCCCGGACAGGAGGGGATGGAGGAAAGGCTTTGCTTCCCAAACCCCCTNCTCCCAATAATTTCATATTAATCAGTGTAAGGAGAAAGACCTAAACCTTATAAAGTAGCCTGAATTCAAAATGTTATTTTGAACATAAAGATAATTAAATATGTGGGTCACATCACGTAAGAAAGCTAATAAAAAGTAATCTGAATTACTGCAAGAAGCTGTGTACTGAGTGGTAGAAATTACTCTTACAGCCACCTTATCCTACTCTGTTCAGAACTAAAAAGATGCTTTTCCTAATAGCCTATAAGAATTAACAGAACCAGTGATGATCTAGGCCCTTGCATCTTTTGAAAATTTTCATTTTGGTGACAGAAACAGTTGAAGAGATTGTTCAGTGCAATACAGTCAACACTCACATATTTATTTAATCACTTTATTGAAGCCGGTTTTGGTTTCCTAGAGACTGAGGAAGAGCCAGAAGGACTTAATATCTTGATATCAGTCTCCCTAATCATCTGTTTATGAACACTCTTGCTATTATTTGAAAATGAAAGCAAACAGAAATAATGGACTGTTTCTTATTAACCAACACAAATTTATAGTTCTGTAAAGTGCATGCTTTGGTATCAATATTCAGCTCAAATTATCTAAGCAGCAAACAAGAGATTAAGAGGTTAAAATAATCAGACTTGGTGGTTCTTCATGTGTAAATGAAATGAAGCATGAGGTACCACTGTTAGGCTCCTAACTCTAAAGATTTGTGCAACTCTGACTCACTCCATCATATTAATCAGATTTAGGCTGACAGAATAAAAACATAAGTGAAGGACTATAACCTGCTCTCCTCTGAGTGTTTCTAGGGACTCAATGCTACAGAGATTTACTAGCATCACTGAAGGAAATATTTATCAACAAGGTGTGAGGCATTGCCCTGATTGGGGGGAGGGGAGAGGAAAAGAGGAAAAAAATGGTGAAGAGAGTAAAAAAAGACCCCACCAAAGAAATCAAACCAAAAAACCACCTGAATTTTTTCTTGAGTAGGGAGCATCACCTTTTCAATAATTTTTGCTGCAGGAATTAAAGTACAGAGGGAAAATTTGAAAAGTGGCTTTCATTTATCTCAGTGTCTGATGAATATCAGTTTATAGAGTATGAAATTCAGAGACTAGTGAAAGAGTGGCTAAAAAACACTTGAAAACTGGGCATGGTCCATTAAGATTTCTCCACTGGCAAACTTCAGTTTTATGATAAGATAAAAAAATATTCTATCAGTTCTGTCCAAATGCGAAACTCTTAGTGCAATTATTTTCTGTCCTGGATCCATATTTATTTACTACTTTTTCTTTTCTTCACTGCTGCAGTACTGTACCAGGACCAGCGGAGCAAAGAACAGTTCTGAGACTTGCCATACCAGGCCTGTTTAATGTCTGAAAAATTCTTCAAAAGCTAGTGAAGAACTTACAAGTAATTGCTTTGATCCCAGTTGTGTCACAGTTTCTGTGAAACTGAAATGAAAAAGAATCCTTGAAAATACATGTTTTCAAGCTAAAATGCCCCAAGCGGTAATGGGCTTATATTTGATGGCTGTAAATGTAGCTTTGTGCTGGACTGGAATTCCCCTTGTCTTGAGATCAGTGGAAAGCTCTCATTCTCCTCCTATTTAATCTTGTCCTCATGTTTAATATTGTTCTTATTTTGTGAACATTGTTCCATTAGTTTTCATTTCATCATTTGTTGGGCAGGATGAAGAAGAAAGGCCTTGCAAATATGGTCGTTTAGTTTCTGGGAGTATGAGCTCAGCAAGCGAGATAGAAATGAAAGCATGCTTTGAGATCTAGGGTGTGGGGTACAGAGCCATCAGCTTGTGAACAACGATGTGCTAAGCTGAGGGCCAGCTCCCATGATGAAACAAGACTCTCCTGCTTGCCTTAGGTGATAGGACATTTCTGTTGGCTGTATGAAAATGTTATCTTGTATTAGATTGGTTGGTCTAACACAGACTATTCAACTTAGAAAGATATTTAATGTATGGTATTCAGAACCACGCTCTCTGTTCCTGTTCTCCTGGCCTGCTTTAGCTGTGTGTAACAGCTACAAGCAGGCCCTCACAATAAACCACGTGTTACCCCTACAACTTTGCTTATAGAGATACTTTGTCGCTGAAGTTACCGTCACGGAGAAACTCCTTCAATCATTATCCTTAATTATTTCCAAAACCAGGAGCAAATTCAGATCTCATTTACACTAATAGAAATCCATAATAAAAACAAGAATAGAAATCCAGAATGACAACTGTTACAAAATGTCACTATTATTCTGTCTTTATAAAGTAAATGAAATGGTATTCTGACTATGGTATCACACCAAAATAAACCTAATATAAACTTAACTTTACAGTCATCAAGATTCACAAAGACAGCTTAAGCCAAGCACTAAAAGACCTAGCATTCTATGTGCCTGGATGTGAGCAGAGCTTGCCAGCATTACTGCCCTCACTCAGGAGACCCACAGCTATGGAGAAACAGTTGTGTAAAACCAAGGCTGGAGAGAGCACACTTCTCCTGTGTAACAGACACACTGAGTACTGTTCTACCTCTCGTGTTTTGAAAAAGAGAAAACCTGACTCTCATCCCACCTCAAAGAAAAGATAAACTGTCTGTTGTGGTACATTCCCCTGCCACGCTCCTCAGTCTGGGCCACTCAGGAATCCTCCTTAGGCCTCNTGCCAAACCAGCTCCTGTTGTCTGACAGGCATTCTTGGAATGTCATTTAGCTGAACAATTAGCCTGAGTCGTGGAATCACTAAATTGTTAAGGGTTGGAAGGGAGCTCTACAGATGATCTATTCCAGCCTGCCCTGCCAAGGCAGGGTCACCTACAGCAAGTGACACAGGAATGTGTCTAGGTGGGGTTTGATTGCCTCCAGACAGGGAGACTCCACAACCGCCAGAGGAAGGCTGTTACACTGCTCTGCCATCCTCAAGGTACAGAAGTTCTCAGGCTGAGGAAGAACCGCCTGAGTTTTACTTTATGGCCACTGCTCCTCGTCCTGTCGCAGGGCACCACTGAAAACAGTCTAGCACCATTCTCTTGCCAAAGACGTCAAATAGTTGTATGCATTAATGAGATTCCCTCTCAGTCTTCTCCAAGCTAAAGACGCCCAACCGCTCATAACGTCGTAGACGTGCGCAGGAAATGTAGCGGCGAATGGAACAGGCGCGCGGCTCTGCACCGTCCCCGCGCAGGTCCCGGGCGCCGCGGCCGCCTCAGCAACAACGGCCGCAACGCCCCGCAATGCCCCGCCAACCAATGGGCGCCTGCGCCTCTCCCTCCACGCCAATGAGACGCTTCGGGGCGGTTGAGTCCCGCCCCCTCGGGCAACGCGCGCGGCGTGGTGCCGGTCCCAAGAGGGAGGGAGCGGTGGGATGGAGGGGAAGATGGCGGCGGCGCGGGAAAAGGGGAAAGCTCTTGGGAAGGCTGGAAAGCGTGTTGAGTCCCAGTCCCCCTTCGTTCTGGGCTCCATCGTCAGGATCTTAATGGAAAACTTTCTGTGAGTAAGCGAGGGCTTTTCACTTCCCTTGATCGGCCGCGGCCTGCCCCTTCCGCCCCGCCGTAGAGGGGCCGAAGCAGCAGACCCGGGTCGCGTGGGTCCCAGGGGCTGCGGGGGTTGGAGGAAGGAGGGAGGGTAGCGATGTTCGCTGTAAGGTAGTTTTCTTGCTCGGAGTGGGGAGCTCGGAGACACTGCTGTGTGGGTTACGAGTCCCAGGGATTGTCAGCGCAGTGTCGCTTCCTTGGGGGCGCGTTCCCCGATTCCGGGCAGCCTTCCCCAGAGGTGATGGCTCCTGTCGGCCGTGCAGCCTCTGCGTGCTCTTTGTCTCTCGGACAATTGGCTGCCAAGCAGCGCAGCAGGGGAGAATGCTGGAGATGCTCGTAGGGCAGTGGGGATAGGCCTTGAGACCCATTAGGATGAAGCGTCTGTGGTCTTTGCACGTGTTTTTTTCAGCTGCTGTGTACTGCGAATACCATAATTTTTCGACCAGCAGAAGTTGTCAGGCCATTTATACGGCTTATAGCTCCATGCCAGCCTTTAAAACCTTCAGTAGTGTGGTGCATGGGTGACGTGTTAGATGTTAATTGAATCTTCAGAGACAGCAGTTTAAATCCTCGTTATGGATTCAGATACCTTCTCTTCCACAAGTACATGGTTTGTAGTGCTGTGTTGCCATTAACTGCTTTGTACTCTTCCTTTAGTGGTAGTGTTTCAGCTCTCTGTGTTTGGCACAGTGCAGGAATAGAACATTAAATGATTCTCTATACGTTTAGGGTGTCAACTTGATAAGAGTTTTTGTGGGTGGGTTTGGTCTCTTCCCATAGTTATTAATGCAGTAGGCATGCTGGATGCACATGATGAAAGATGTCTAATGCAATTAGAATAAAACAAACACTAGAGATGGGCTGATACGGTAACTCAAGAAAGCTACTGTATGATCAGTTTTCTATCTTCTTTTTGATGCATAAAATAAAATGATACCTTGGCAAGTTCTATTAAAAAGTAATCATCGCATGGCTGGATTTCTTTCCTCATAGTCACCGATTTAAAAGAAAGTTCTAGTGATTACTCTGGCTGGTAGAAATGTATTTCATGGTGTTTCATTGAAATGTTAGTTTTCACTCTTGAGACTTTCTTACAAAATGGTATTTCATGGTTGAGTCTAGATGAGGTAATGCTATCTGTTTAATAAAATCATGGAATGTTTCTAAGCAAGTTGCTTTTTTTTTTTTAAGGTAATAAAGTGCTTTAAAATTCAAAAGCTTCCTGTGTTTTCCAGCACATACACTATCTGTGAAGTACATCCAGGGCCCAACCTGAACGTGGTTCTAGGTGCTAATGGCACAGGCAAGTCAAGCATTGTTTGCGCCATCTGCCTGGGACTGGCTGGAAAACCTTCTTTTCTAGGGCGAGCTGATAAGGTAATTATGAGCTTTTGTGATTTTCGTAATTAGTCTGAATTTCATTTAGAGCGATGTCCAGCAGAGGATAGTGAGAAAGACTGTATTCTGTGATTTGCTTTACTTTTATAAAAGTAAGGCATCTGAATTGAAGAATAGCCTGGTCCAGAGACGAAGGGGGAGTTATCTTAATTAACTACTTGCTGTCTTGTATAAATTATGAAATGGAAACACCTAAATTGTAGTGCAACCTGAGTGGACTAGAGGTTTATTTGAAGATGGCGAAGCATTCACAACAGGGTTGAAGAAGGCCACTTAATGGCCTAAACATTTGATAAGAAGTACCAACTAAAGAAGAAATAGACAAAGTCTAAAATAAATTCCAAAATACATAGTACCTGTAGAAATAATGTACTCCTAACGTGTCTTGAAAATTCAGCTAAAAGTATGGAGGCACTGATCTTTGATTTAAATGGAATTTGGATTGCTGTACTCCATTTTCACTTTTTACTGTCAAGATACCATACATTGATGCTGTAGTAGGAAGTTTATATTTTGAAATTTTCAAATTTTTGCAGTTGCTTTCTTGGATGTTCTCATTGGATACAATTTGAGTAGATTTGGAGCAATAAATCTGTGTGCCTAAATGATTGCATATATTCTCTTGGAACTGTTCAGTCACAAGCAAATGTGAATATGGGGATTCAGTACATGTCATTGGTGTTGGTGGTTCTCTTATCTTTTCATAATTTATTTTCCTACTATTAGAATTGGCAGTTCTAGTATAGCTTTTGGGCAACGTCTTTTCACTTGTCTTTGTTCCCCAAATTCATGAGAACTTCTTCCTTTCTGTGGATCTGCTGATTATAATTTGTTCCATTTTGGAGGCTGAAGTTGATCAGAAATTGTTAACTTGTGGAGGAGGTTCTAAGGCTGCTGGTGCAGGATAGTAGTATCTTCCTTTATTTTTAGTTAGTGCTTAATTTTGCTTTTAATTGTAAGTTTTCAATAAAATACGCTGTTACAGCAGCTCCATTATACAAATGCATATTCTTGTAAGGTAATACATTTTATTTTGCAGTAACAATATGTAAATTAATTTTGTAGATTGGTCTCTTTGTGAAGCAGGGGTGCATGAAAGGTGTAGTGGAAATTGAACTGTAAGTAATAAAACTATTTCGGCATGCATTTTAATTGAATCATTTCCCCACATAGTCATTCACAAAGTTGTGAGAAAAAAATTCTAGTGTTCAGGGGTCTGTCTTTAAGTTGGTGCTTTAATTTGTCCTTTTTAAATTCCCCTAGATTTCAGAATATAAAGCTTAAAATAATTATCACACAAGAAATAAGCAGTGATGGCTACTTGTGATCTCTCTGAAGCATTTCACCTTGTCTTGATGTACAAAGAATGCATAGATGAAGATAATTCTGTATGGTGTGTTTTGCTTTAATTATGTTTAAGGTTCAGATGATTGAAATTTAGTCAGTACTGCCATCACTACATGGTGGTTGGAATTCTTTCTGTTGAAAAAAAAAAAGACAAAAGTCTTAAGTTTTAAAACAGATTGATTTGCCTTCACTTTCTTATACTGATACTGCTGATAGGAGGGGCTTGTCTAAATTCTCACTGAATCACATACTGATAGAAAAGAAGTAAAAAACTCCAATCTGACTAATTCCATGTAATGTAGTCTTGTAGGTAAGCTGTTGCACAACAGAGCAACTAGAAATCATTTTAGACTGTTAAACTCCATTAGTAGCTTCTGCACAGGGCAGTATTAAGTGTTTCTTTTTTGTGGATTCTATGACACAGGTGATTTTAATAAGACTTAACCCCATCTTTGCCTGAATGAAACAGAAAATAGAGATAGTCAACTGATTCATAGCCTGTGTCAATTTGTATAACAATTGGCCACCCTGCTCAGATTCTCTAAAAAGAAAATTTTGTTGAGAAAAAACATACCACAGCAGGTCTTGGAAGAAATCCTGTCCATTTTTGTTATCACGGGAGTGATCAAGTAAGAGCCTCTTTAGAGACTGGCCAGGCAATATGTTCAGGAGATAGGATGTATGGTGTGGTTGTTTTAATATAAATATATTCCAGTGTTACTTGCAAGTATGGAAAGAATCTTGCAGTGTGTGCAGACTTAGCATTTCATGACTCATTAGACCTGTCGTGTCATGGCTGCAGTGTAGTTGAGTTCTATGTCTGATATTTAAAAATATTTAAATACAACATCTGAGATGGGAGACCAATGATGGAGAAGATTGCTTTTTTTGACAAGAACTAAAAATTGAAATTCTTTAGGCATGTATTGCCTTTGTTGAATTTGGCCCTTGAAATGTAGCTAAACCCATCTTGTGATAGTAAAAGGGTGTTATTAATTTAATTAAAGAAAGGAGCATAGCCTTGTAGGTCTTTTGAAGGAAGTCTTATAAATTAAAATGAGGTGATGCAAGAAGTAATAATTCAGTAATCAAGAAATAGTCTAAGTCCAAACACTGACAGCAGATGTGTATTCGCTTCTGCATTGGTCTCTGTTCTTAAATGTCTTGAGGTATATGGCCAGTCTTCAAGCTTATATTCTCCATCCTTAACTGTGTGCTTAACAGGCACTAGATTTCTAAATCAAAATCGTAAACCAAAATTCCAGGAGTCTGACTTAGTTGTTATTGCTGCATCTTAACCAGACGAAATTTTTGAAAATAGATACTGAGCTAGAAAATGAACTGAAAACTAATGTATCTTTTGTGGTTTTTAAAAGCAAAAAATGAAAATAAATCAGTATTTTTTGTGTTGTATTCTATTTTTATCTCAAATGGAATATATATACACAGCTTACTGATGTATTTTTGTACACTAGTATTAAAGATGTACTGTACTTGCTTCACACCAATTTTAAAATTTACTAAATCTCACACAAAGTTTACTTTTATAGAAACTGTTCATATTTATAACAACTTGTGTTTCATACATTCTGCATGAGCATTTCATTTATATAAGTAATTTCTGAGTTAAGATTTACAGATTTTTTTGATGTTTCCCATGTGAGTTTGATTCATCACTGAAGTGCAGGATGTTTTCTGAATCATGGAAATGAGAATCTGGTATTATTGTCCAGTTAATTTAGATTAAATATTTAGCTACTGATAAGCTCTAACACTACTTTGACACATGGTAACCTTTGAAAGTGTAACACTTTTCAAATGTTCTGTAAACACTTCTTTCTATTAATCAGGTTTAATTCACCAGACAATATTATTATCACACGTGAGATTTATGTGGTGAGCAATGCATCAGTGTGGTTTATCAACAAAAAACCAGCAACCCTGAAGACAGTGGAAGAACAGATTGCAGCCTTGAACATCCAGATGGACAATTTATGCCAGTTTCTTCCTCAGGTATGAATTAATTTTGAAAGACAATGGGTATAAATGGAGTGTGGTGCTTTGAGAGCATTTTGTTGCTTGTTAGCTTTAACTGCACTTCAGCTAGTTCAGTGGGACAGCACAAAGAACAAGAGGGATGAGGCAGCTATTCTGGTGTGATGTTGAAAGAAAAGAGGAGCTGTGTGACCTTCAAGGCTCACTAATTGGACAATTTTATACCTGTTGACTCTGAAAGGAAAGGTGATAGTGTTCCCTGTCTTGGTGTTCAAGTAGCAGCACTTGCAAATAGAGCCTTTCTGGTAATGTCAGCAGTTTGTTGAGCGTAGGGCTTAAAGATGTATAGGATTGAATTATGTAAGAGTAAAGTCATCCTAGTGGAAAATAAGTCTTAAAGGAGAGAGAAGAGAAAAGAATATTACTGGCAGTTTCCATATTTGTGTGCATGTTCAAGCAGGTCAGGATTCCTGTGCAGGTAAGCTAAGTTGCTTCACATTGCACGTTAAAATTGTGACAGGTTATTTCCCAGTTCATTTGAATCATCAGGAATAGTACTAAAAGGAAACCTTATCAGAGGCTAGCCATGGGGTTATTGTTGAATTCAAGAATTCTGAAGACAGAAGACAGAATGCAGAAGAGCATTAGAGTTTAGAAAGCTAATAGTGCAGAAACAAAAATATGCCAGAAGTTTGATAATTCACTTTCACTTATATATAGTATTTGTTTGGAACTTCCAGCATACATACATAACTTTGCATTTAAAATAACTTTTTCTCTTAAGTACGTAAATGTCAGTTCAGTCAATATTACAGTGTTGATTACAGTTCTAGTTTATTTGTTCTCTCCCAATGTATCAACAGCATGCACACTTTGCGTTAAGTCACATGAGTTGTTCTGCCTTCAACAGCAGTACTTCCTAATAGCCTTGGCTCCCAGCTTTAATAGTACTTTCAATGTGGCTTAACTTTTGAGTTTGTCATAGTATTTATACTGCAAAAAATTTGTACTGCACTGTTGCTTCAGCAGCCTTGAGAGCAAATTCTGTGGAAGGTTTGGTTGCTACTCCCTGAGATGGTGACAGAGATATTTGGCATAAAACTGTAAGTCAGGTGTGATGTTTGTGAGAAATGTGTTTCAGTGTATAAATCCAGTATTACCGTATTGCACTGTTCCAGCTATTCCTGTATTTTTTATAACTTTTTAAAATTTTGTAGGACAAAGTTGGAGAATTTACAAAACTGAGTAAGACTGAGTTACTCGAAGCCACTGAAAAATCAATTGGTTCTCCAGAAATGTACCAGTTTCATTGTGAACTGAAAAATTTCAGAGAAAAGGAAAGAGAACTGGAGGTAAATATGCTTTTTAGAGAGCAATCAATGTAGGAAAAGTGTAATAAATTTTACCCTGACATGTTACAGAATTAGAAAGTGATATTTATTTACAAAGTCTGTGCTAAGTTATTTTTACCAAACAGTTCTCATCTTCTCTCAGAACTCATTCACTCACATGCTTGTAAGTACAAAGATATGTGCAAACAAACAGCCCAGACCCCAAAGAGAAGGAATGCCTGTTGTCAAATATTCCTTGCTTCTCTGGGATTTTTGACTGGCAACAATTTTCCTAGACAGATCTTTTATAAACCACTGGCTTATGACCAAGTGTGACTTTGTTTTAGTGTTGCTCACTTCCTTGAAAACGAAGAGCTAGAGAAAAAGGAAAAGGACCAGTGTTCTAGGAACAGTATCTGTCCTTAGCCATACAAGCCATTCTTTTAATCCTTTGTTCTTGTGTTGGTGTCTTTTTGGATGGTTCCCCGCTAGTTACTGTTGTACTAAAATGCCTCTTCTAGTGTTAAATTTCTGCTTTAATGTACAGTTGAGATGTAGACTATTTTCTGAGAACTATTTAGATACTGTAAAACATGAAAACATATATTACAGAACTTATGCAGAGAAAAAACCACCTCATTGGAGAAAATGAAACAGAGGGTTGAACGGTACAAGCAGGATGTTGAAAGGTACCATGAGTGCAAGCGCCACGTAGACTTAATAGAGATGCTTGAGAGGAAAAGGCCATGGGTGGTAAGTTGCATTTCCAGTGTTTTTCTCACCTAGTCCATTTTAAGTAAGACTGTGAAATTAGAAATAGGCCAAAAGTTGCTTTAGAAGAAGTGTGACTGGAGTAATTTGAATATCTTTACAGTTGCTCAGTGCAAACAGGCCAAGTCTTGAAGTTCTGTTCTTGGGCTAACTGTGATGTTTGCTTATGTACCTTGCTGAATAAATTTCTTCAGAAGTAGTTCAGATAGTTACTGCACACTTAGGAAAGCCAGCAGTACAGGCCTAGAGCAGTACTCCTTTTATTCTGTGCAGAAGCAACTGGTTTAAGCTCTAGCCAGCTCTGCTTGCTTCTTCAGCTGTAACTTTTTAAATATTTTTTTTGTTAATTTTTTTAGAGGTTTTATTCCTCTTAATTTATTAGTTGAGATTTAGTGTGCATGATAGACATGTCAGTGAATTCAAGTTGGCAATCTCAAAAATATTAGCATTTGGACGGAAAAATTTTAAAACGCATTTGAAAAACCTAGAATAAAGAGCAAGTCATTTACACAAATCAAAATAAATCTTTCCGAGGATCACTTTAATACTAGCTTTGTTTAGTCTTGAATGATCAGTCAGATTGAATTATTCTAAACAGTTGAAACTGATGGAGATTTCAGTTTACTGAAACAATATGTTGTTTGCCTTGTTTGCAAGCTGAGAGTTAATTGTATTATAATTATATGTATTATAATTGTAGAGTTAACAATATACAGCTATGGAACATTCAGAAAACTTCATATACTACTTGTAAAGACTGTAAAAAACTTGCAGTTTTGCGTATAACAGCCTCACATGTCTATGTAACAAACATTATGGCCTTTGGATCTTGAGCAACTGGAAATCCCATCATTGCCTTCAAATCTTGTTGCTAACAACAGAGGGATTTAGGAGTAGCAACTGCTACTGGATATGGTAGGTGTTAAGGAAGATGTTAAAGAAGTAGAGTATACCTTCTGTGACGTCAGTACTTGCAGAATGGTGGGATTTTTTTCTTACTACATGTGTTAGCCTTGTTTTACATAATTAACGTAGGCTGATACTGATTGTTCTCTGCTGTAAGATACTTGCTTATACAAAACTCTAAAGGCATGCTGGAGACTGGCAGAGGAAAACTAAGCTAATGATTTTATCTACTGTCCATTAAGTTGCCATCCATAAATTAGGGAACATGGCTGTTAGTTAATGTGTTACTTAAGCAAGTTTAGTCAGACTTTGTCACACCTTACTGCCACTGATGTCTTCTAGACAGTTTATATTGTGCAGTATGTTAAAGACTTTTAGTGGGTGCACTCAGTTGAGTGTAACTTTTTTGCCACTGAACCCATAGAAACAATAGCATGCTTTGACACTTTGGTGGAGTTCTGATTGAGTCTAGAATTAGTGTATATTAGATTCAGGGAAAAGGCAAGAGAAGTGGAGGTAAATATGCACTTTCGAGATGCCAGAGCAGTGACTGTAGGGAAATCTTAATAAATTTTAACTTGAGATCTTTCATGTACTTAATTTGCATTTAAATCAAAGGGCATTGATGTAATTATTTTACTAGCTAGAGGATATCTGAACTGTGGGCTGTAATGAAATTTCACATTCTGTTCCTGTTTTGTGATTGATCAAACTGTGACAGACCTTTCATTATTCTCTTAAATTGCAAAATATCAAGCTCTTTCTAAAAGAAGAACTGCATTGTTCTGCCAGAGCACAGGAATTCTTTTTGTTGTTTTGACCTGGCACTGTTTAGTCCTAAGAATAAAGGGTGTTTTTATGTTTAAAATGAGGTTTACCAAAGTTGAGAATAATATGGGAGTTTATTCGTCTCTCTGTGGATGTTTAATCTGCTCCATCCTCTCCAAAATTCAAATTTCAACTTTAAGACTAAACGCACCTTCGAGTTCAATTTACCTTTGTAACAAAGCAGAGTAGCTAGAGCTGAGCTTTCAGCTCAGTCATCTGGGAGGTAGATGTTTAAACACTACATAATGTTGTAAAATAGAGAAACAGGCAGCCTGGAAATGTGATAACTCAAATGTGATATTAGACTGTTTCTTAATGATAGAGGAAAAGAGGAAGCCTAGTGAGGAGCTTATTCATGTTCTGATCACTGTTGAAGTTCATTTTAATTCTGAGGACTCTACTGCTTTTCACCTGAGGAAGATCTTTTTGTCAAGCAATTTTTCTTAGACAGTGACAACTGCTTCTGTGTGTGTAGAATTGTACACCATATTCACAAATGTCTGTGTCTAATAAGTTCTTGAATATATATTTTAAGTTCCGTAGAATTCCATAGTTCCAGAATCGTGTAGTTTTGAAAATGTGTTTGGTCAAGCCATGTCCATTCATTTCCTTCTCTGACATTTACAATTAAGAAAAACACTGTTTTAAGATGCAAATATCTCTTGGGAAATCTGAAATGCTTTGGAAGTTCTGCAGGTCTTTAGTGGAGTGTGTAATTACAAGCATCAAATTTACTTGTGTACAAATAATCAAATACAGAGATCTGGTGTAAGTCAGATTTTCTTAAATTATTGAAAGGCTCTGCTGTGTAAAAATGATGTCATGACGGTTCTGTGGAACTTGCCTGTACTTTGTATCTGAGAAATCTGAAGTGTAATTATATGTGTTTTTTATATATATGTGTTTTATATATTATATGTGTGTTTAATCTTGAAACAAAATGCCTTATTTAGAACAGAGCTAAAATTTAAGCTTAATCTTTCGGCTAAGTGAAAATATAATCAATTACCTCTGTAACTTTGTAACAGTGGCTACTAACTACTTCACAGAATTAGAGTAGCTTTCTTCAAATACTTTTTGACTTTATAAAAAGATACTGTAAAGAAAGACCTTGGATTTTGTAGACTAGGTTGATTTATCTATGATTCATCAGGTTAGTTTAAGTGACTATGAAGAAGTGGTAGCAGATAAACCCAAGTCACCTGTTAGAGATAGCTTCCAGGTGGTCTTTATGTAACACTATCATTGCTATTATTATTCCTGTTCATATTGTTGTAATAATAAGCTCCAAGGCTTGGAACAAGATAGGCATATGTTCTGAACTGGGGGCTTTCTTTACTGCATACAAAGTCAAACAACCTTTCGTTCCTCTGTTTCCCTGCACACATGAACCCTCTCCACTCTCTGGTGCTCTGAACATCTTACTTTTGTTTTCCTCATGAACGCTTCACAGTCATGAAATGTATTGTTTTCTTATGTTTCTTTGTTTGGGGGGGCTGGGGAGAGGTTCCCCTTATATTTATTCCTTCCTTTTTTAATATTTTTTCTCTCTAGAGAGTATAACACACACAAAAAAATCCCTAATAATGACTCCTTCAGCTTAAACTATTTTCTCTACAAAATTCCCAGCTTCTTGAAGTGGAGCTTCTTGGTCACCATACTGCTTACCCTCTCTTTTCTCTCTTGAATGCATCTTCAGTTAAACTTCCTATATAGCAATGGCTTTGGTGTTTGTGGTGTGTGGTAGTGTCTGTTACTTGCTCTGATGATCTGTCCAGCTTCTTTCCTTTTCTTTCTCCCGAAATTGTTTATGGTTATTTGCTCCTTAGCTTTTAGACTCTTGCCTAAGTAGTCTCAAACTATGAACAGAGAGTGGCTAAGGAGATTTTTCCACAATCCCAGATGGGCATAGATACAAAGTAATTGCAGACAAATGGATTATTTTTTCTGCTACTTGAATTGCATATTATTTAAGAAGTATTAATAATGTGTCCTCGTTCACTTGGGACAGAGTGATGACTACAACTCCTCATCATTGGAACTAGTAACAGTGTTACTTACATAGTTGCTCTAATACTAGTTTTTGAAAGAGATTTTTTTTCTGAAACTCATGAACAGTTAAAATGTTTGGACAGTATAAAACTCTGGAATAGAATGCAGCAGTTTTATACTGTTTTATTTTCTACTCCTCCAAGGAATATGAAAATGTTCGTGAACAGCATGAGGAAGTGAAACAAAACCGAAACCAAGTTAAGAAAGAGCTGAAGTGTCTGAAAGAAATACAGTCCCCATGGACAAAAAAAATCCAAGAAGCTGAAGAAAATTTAAAGAACCTGGATATGAAAACCAGAGATAATGTAGGTATTGAAGTTCTTATTTAACACTGATAATATTTCAGATGTTCTGTGTTCAACTTTTTAAAATGTAAATTGATATCTTTTATTCTAGTGTGTTATAATAATATTTCAGCAGAAATTTTCCTGAAGCACCCGTGCCCTTGGTTTTCAGAGTCTTCTCTGTGTCTGTTCAAAGAGTACATTCCTTAGTAAAACCTTTAGTAGCAATTTTGGTTTCGTAAAAGCAAATATTAAAATTGCTCTTCATTGTACGTTAAAAATCTTCTGGGATATAATGTTAATAGTTTCCCCAAGTTAAGTACTTAACCATCAAATTAAATGTCTATTTCATCTATTCTGTACTTTGGGTTTGTGGATGCTCGCTCCTTTTATTTTCTTAAAATATGGTTTATTTAAGATAAATTGCAATTTTACTGGCCTAAAAGCATTCCTCTAATATTGAACATAATTCTCTAAGTAGGACATGATCTTTTAATTAGACAGTAATCTTCCATCAGTTATGACTATTTCTGTGCATAAGGGAATTTAATGTTACCTATATTGTTATATATATATAATGTTACCTACCTACCTATATGTTACAGCTTACAAAAGTTTTTTGAACAGCTGCTCTTCATGGGTTTATGGAAAAATATTATTTCCATATGAAAAATAAGAGTACTGTAATTCCTTGCAGACTGTAGAAGTAATTTTGTGTGTGTAAGCTGCACAACTTTGCAGTCAATAATCAAAGTTAAACGATGACATGAGAATGTTTATTTGCTGCAGTAAATTCTGTTTGAAGGTTATCCGCTTAGAGGAGTTGATGGGGATACATGTGACATCTGTAGAGAACTGCTGCCTTGAAGCATCCTGGAGAACAAGGTTCTGAAAATTCAGTGGCATTTAATGCACTGTAAGCTAATAAACTAGTCATGTGCTTACTCTAAAAAAAACCCAGAACACACACTTTTGCCCCAAATAAAAAACAAACCCAAAACCAAACCAGAAAGACTAGACCAAAAACTCCTACGGATTGTTGTTTTTGTTGTGATAAACACTGCACCAACAATATGAAGTTCTCAGGTACCTCATAGTTATAAGAAAGTTCTTCAGTAAAAGTATTTAGGTTTTGTGTTTCACAGTACTGCAAGAGTTTATTATGCTGTGAGGCAAAATACCTAAATGTTCCAAAATTGCAGTCTTACTAAAGTCACCTTTTTTTGGTGGGATTGGACTTCTTGTTTTGAAGGATATTTTTGTTTAAGAGTAAGCGTACTTTCTTGAAAGTTAATGTCTGGAAGCTTGAAATTAATATTTATAATGCAGCAATGTGTTCATGCTAGTAAACTGCTAAACTTTGTTTTCACTGCCTGCTCTTATCCTGGTAGGTTTTACTCATATGTATCAAGCTAAGGTGTTTTTTTCAAACACGGAAGAGTTCTACTTAACCATTGGTACCACTGTTCTTGGAAGTATTGGCCTGTATTCATATAAAAGTAATCTCTTTTGTTAAAGGTTGTACTTAATTTCCATGAGAAACCTAGGACAGGGATCATTTTAGTTTTAACTTACAGGGAAGTTGCTCAGCATAGACACTTCCTACAAAAGTGTAGAAGAAAACATGAGAGGATGTTCAAGATGGTTCATTTATATTCTTGAATCAGCATATTTTTCGTTTCAATCTAAACTTGTTTAGTAAAGCTTTTGTATACTGTGTATTCAAAAGATTAGCCATATGCTGAAGTGTTGCTTAATTCTGGATCCAGAAATCCCAGTCTGGATACTGGGTTTGGTGATTTGTTCTAAAATATTCCAGTAGCCAGAAATACAGGAAGAAGGAAAGGGAATGAATTTGAAATAAGTAATTTATAGAAGATTTACTGAAGTACTCTGATATGGATTTGAAGTGATGAGTTATGATTTTGTACCTTATTGATAACTGATACTATTCAATACATAAAAGACATTTCCAAATCTGTTTTTTCTGATGTTTAAATGATATGTCCACGTCTAATTTGAATGATTAGTATTTTGTCTTGAACTCAGAGTCGAGAATTGCGGGAAAAGACATAAGGGAATATATTATATATATGGTTATGGCATGAACTATTTGTAAGATAATAGGCAAGTTAAGATCTGAGAGGTGTATTGCTGCTTTTTGAACTTTCGTGACTGTAACTTTTTTTTGGGTGCTGTAATTGATTTCCCTCCCACATACTTTCAGAACTGGGCTGTTGAAATATCCTTGGAAAGGAGAATCAGTGCTGGTTGCACTGTCAGGAGATAGCTTTGACATAATGTGAAAGTGCAAGGCTTAAATACTTAAAAGAGCTTAAGCTGCTTTATCTTCATTAGTTCCTCACTTTTTCATAGACTCCTTGAATTTTTTGTAACTTACAATTCTATCTTTGTACAAATGCAGGCATTTGGTGAGAATTTCATGGTAATTATTCTGTAAGCCAAAAGGAGTTGATTAACTTCCATTTGGCATTCAGGGAAAGCAGTTTAGTGTTTTAAGTCTGCTCTACTCTGGACACACAGACCTATAGGGAATATAATTCTCTTCAGACCCTTTGCTCCAGGTTTATATGCATTATCAAATGACTTTAATTATGACTGCTTCTTGGCATCTGTCTCTTGACGTGTGGATATATATGTGAGAGCAAAAATAACCATCTTAATTTTGTCTTTTTTGAACTTTGTTGGCAAAAAAAGTACAGTATGGAGTTGCGGTTTTGTTTGGAAGGAGCTGAACAGCAAAGAAAGGTGGCGTAAATCTGGGAATTATATTAATCAATATATCCAGACATTGCATGACTTTTTTTCCTGTCTCTTTGTGTTAAAACCCTTTCAATTTCTGAATTAGATTAAAATTTTTTAGTAACACTTGATGGTTTGAATGGTATAATTTAAAATGTGGGAAAAAAGAAAGTGACCCATTTTGTAGGAAAAGTCTGATGAAATGGTTTATTTTCAGAACAATTTCTTCAGGCCCTTTCAAGGCATTTGAACAGAGTTAACTATGTAATGCAATTTTTTAGCAACATTTAATACTGTAAAGCAGCCTTTTGTGATTGTACAATGAAAATCATAAAGATAATTCTAGTTGTTCATCTGTTCTGTAGGTAGGTCTGTATATAAATATGTTACTGAAAATACATTGATAAATGAAAAACAGAATTCCAGTTCCTTACTAGCATCCTAATTTTGAGAGTCTTCAGAATTGTTCTGTGAGCACTGTGCATCTGTTTCCTGGGAGAGAGCTTCTTCTTCAGACTGCCTCCCTGAGCTCTTTCTGAAGAGCATCACAGAATCAGTACCTCAAGACCCAGATGTATTTTTTCTGTGTTGGCTTTATGCAAACCTCCTGCATGAATCTTAAAATTTTTGTGCTTTTTTGAGGTTGTAGTAGGAGAAAATTCTACAGAATTTTATTTTCTCCATTTTTGATGCATCTTAATGCTTTCAGTCTGACTCTTTGTAGGAAGACCTTTCTTCTGGTGAGAGTGCTGTATTTGTTTCTGTATCTTCACTGGAATTTACTCGAAGTCCTTCCATCCTTCTGCAGTGTTCCGGTATTCTCTTTGCAGTACTTCAGCCTTGAGGGTTCAGGGAAAGAGGAATTCAATTTTCAGAGAAAGGATTGTGTACGTCCCCTGTGTTCAGAACTCAGCTGTGTGAGTGCCTGGGCAACTTGACCTAATAAAACATGCTTTGAGAAGGGATGAGACTGAAGAAATTCCTTTCAACCTATATTATTCTTCCACTTTATAGAAGCTGAGGATAGAGAAGGAGCAGAGACATGGATGCCTACACATGAGCCAACAAGTTGTCAAGCTCAGTTGTGTAGGATCTAGCTCAAGCACAATGCATTTCAGAGGTAGGATGAGTTAGACAAACCTGGCTTGGCCATCCTGTGCCTAGGATCTTAAGCCTTGCTCACTCTTTAGTATCACCTTTCTTTGCAAAGTTGGTTTGGAAAAAGAGACAAGAACAATTTATAATTGTAGGCATCTGAATGTAACATTTGTACTGAAATCAAGGATGGAGTTAATTTAATTTTAGATTAGGAACTTCCTCTATGTCATGCCTGAATTTGCAGGCACACAGTGAATGTGAACAGCTGAATGGTTGTGAACAGTACAGTACGTATGCCATTATACAAGTTTTCACAAATTGCTGAAATTATACATGTTACAGATACAGTTAAGAATAAGAAATGGATGAGTATGACTTTGTCAGTAGTAAAAAGTGGAGTAAATACTTATGCATATGCAAGATGTTCAAAATCTCACTGCTTTTTACAAATATAATTGAATTTATGACTGTAAATTTAAATATCTCACTGTCTGCAGACTGCTGAAATCAGAAATATTTCCCAGAAATGTAAAGAGAAACAAGATGCTTTGGAGATGAAAGATAAACAGGTAAGAATCTTGCTATCTGACTTTTCTTGATGTTTGTTTTTGGGTTTTTTGTCTGCCCTTCTGTTAGCAGAGTGGCAAATTTCTATGAAGATGCTGCAAGTGCTTGCACTCTTCACTCCCTCCAGTACACAATGTATCTTTAGAACTGGTATCAGCCAAACTGGAATTACCAAGAGAGAGATGTATACTGCATAACAGAAGTTGCTTAGTAAAATAGACAGTGTGTGTGTGTATTGATAGACAGCAATATACACAGACCCACTGTTTGTGATAGGCTTTCCTTGAAAAGCTACAGCCTCTTTAGTGATCAGCTCAGCACTTAGTATGCCTTTATGTGAGAGGCCAGGGTTATTGCTTCTAAGGCTATATGTCCTGCCTCTTTTAAAAGAAACATCGTTGCCAAGGATGTGAAACAGTCTCTAAGCACTTGGACAAGAAATTAAACTTATAAGGATGCAGGTCAAAACTTTGAAGTTGTGTTTGGGCTATAGATTTTACTTAATGACAGATTAAATTTCAGCTGTATTAAGCAACTGTTGGTAGTTTATTAACCTTTACGGTTCTGCATGTGTGAAAATGAAGGAACTTTAAAAATTGGTTTGTAGGCTTGGTTGTATTTCTGCTTATGTTCTTCAACTGCCATAGTGCTATTGGAACTGTAAGAGATTCTTGAGGTTTGGGTACATGGTTATGTCATCATTTAATAGCAGTTGCACAGGTATCCTAGGTATTTGTTGTAGGTTCTGTGTACCACACTCATTTCTTGTTGGAAATACTCAAAATTTTTAGATTGAAGAAATTAATCAAGCATTCAGAATGAAAAAAGATGAAGAAACAAACAGGCAGAAGAAAATATACCAAACCCAAAAAATAATAGAGGAGTGGCAGAATGAGCTGGATACAATGGCAGTCTGTGAGAATCTTCAGCCAGAAATTGATGCTGTTAATACGGAGCTGAAACAATTACAAGAAGAAAGGGCAAATATTGATAATGATGTCAGTGATCTAAGAGCAGAAAAAACCAACCAACAGCGGGAAGAGAAAAGTAAGTTATCTATTAAGGGTTTTTTTTTAAAAATTTGTTTTATTATTTTAGTGAATCTACTTGTACAGAATCTACTTGTCCTGCTGTAGTGAAATAACTCAAGGTGTTTACTTCTAGTCTCATAGTTGGCTTACATGTATAGCAGTCCTCTTATTACCAGTTTTATTAAAAGTAACAACCACTTTCAAAATCGAACAAGATTCAAAAGTAACAATTGACTTTAAAACTATCCTTTAAGGAATCAGTACTTCTGATGTCTGGGTAAGGAGACAACCAGACTTCTGATTGGAAGTTTGGGGATATTTTTTTTTTTTTTTTGTTATAAAGGAAGATGTGTAATTAGCAGGTTGGAAAAATAATCCCCAACCTGTTGGAGAAAGCAGTTTGCTTTGAAGAGGCGATATTTTAGCTACTTCATATATTATATGAAGTATATTAGCTGCTGATGCTGTATTTGTCCTCCTTAGATGAACTTTAACTAACCTTAATTCCAGAGTTTCGTTACATTGGTCTAGGATTTGCCATTAGTCCTTTCTAAGAAATGAAATGAAATGAAAATATTGAAGCTTCACAGGTGGTGGGGGTGTTGTACTCCTCAGTGAATGTTGCTCATTTGCACATACCTGTCTGGCACTTAATTTGCCATTGGATCCAAGTGGCCCAGGGAAGGAGACACTGTATATTTTACCTTGAACAGTTCAAAATTTTCAGGTTTTCATCTCTGTCTTTTCTGAATAGCAGATTCTTTCATGTACAGTTTGTTGCTACACATTTTGGTTTTTGCCAGCATGAAATAATACAGATATTTCACATTACTAGTCCTACTGTCTCTTTCCTCTGGGGATGTTTTTGTTTTTAAATACAAAGGTAAAACAAGTCTTGAAAAAACATACTTTTAGGGCAAAATTCCAGTATTTTTACAGTTTCTACCATATTTTATTATTCTTTGGGTAAGTTTTTAATTCTATTTTAGATTTTAAGCTTTAATAGTTCTTAAGATTTCTTCAGAAGTAGCAGCATCTCAATTTTGGAAAGAGAAACTTAGTTCTTATAATTGACTAATAACCTTAGTTTTGGAGAACTGTAGTCAGTAGATATCAGAAAATGCTGCTTATAATGTGTACTTGCTGTGGACTCTGTTTAAGAAACTACCTTAAATTACAGGAATAATTGATCGCCTTGGACAACTTAATAATATAATGCATATGAAGGAAGAGAACCTTAAAATGAGATTCCGAGACACACACTCTGCTCTTATGTGGCTAAGAAACAACAAAGACAAGTTTAAAAAAAACACTTGTGAACCCATGATGCTTGAAGTAAGATTTACTTGCATCCCACTCTTTTAATTGTTAGATTATTTGTGTCTTGCTAGGCTTCAAGAATGATTGGAAGACTTCTAAGACACATCTTGGAATGTCCTGACAAGTACATGCACTATATGCACAGTTAGAATTCCATAGAGAATGTAGTAATTGAGTAAGGTGAGATGGCTCCTTTCCTCCACAAGAAGATGCCTGTTCCAGGTGTCCTTTAAGATGTGACCAGTTATTATCCAGTCTTACTGCTTAAGACTTAAGTAGTTCTTAGTTGCTGCTTAAAAAAGCAGTGGTAGTTGCTGGTTGGGTATCTCCCTTACAGCACAGCCTGCTCAGCTGTGGTTACTTCTCCCTCTGATCTCTGAGTGGTGTTTTTTTTGTTTTGTTTTGTTTGCTCTACCCAGCCATCTAGAGACACAGAAATCTATTGCTTAATTTTGCATTATGTTTTGTTTTGGTTTGATAACCGTACTATCTAGGAGTAGTAGGGCTAAATTTTCAAAGCAATTATTACTTTTTTTAGTGCATTCCTCCTCTTGCTATATATGCTCCATGTAATGTGAAGCGGATGAAGATCTGCAGTTGCACTTCTTTTCAGAATTGCAAACTTACTTAATAATGTATTGCTACAATTTAAATTATTATATTAGAATATTTATATACAAATTCTTACACTTTGTATGTGTACTAGGACTGCTCAAAATTCCTTTTGTTTAGAATAGAATTCCAAGTATTTCTTGTTATTTCCAGAACTTTGAATTCTTCTTTAAAGATCACATCAAGATAATTTTATAAATGTTTCAATAAGGATATCCTTATGTAAGGCCTCATTAGCCTCTGTAACATCAATTGATGTATAGATTTGTTTTCTTTGTGTCAGAGGTGTAACCCCATCAAGCCCCAGGCAGCTGCTCACTCACCACCCCATTGCAGAATTGGGTAGAGAATCAGAAGAGTAAAACTCATGGGGTGAGATAAAGACAATATAATATGGAAAGCAAAAGCCATACACATGAGGAAAACAACACAAGGAATTAAATCACTATTTCCCAAGGGTGGACAAGTATTCAGCTATCTCCAGGAGAGCATAACCCCATCACATGTGACAGTGACCCTGGGTGTCCTGGTTTTGGTCAAGGATGGGGTTAAACTTTTGTAATGCTTGAGAGGATGTGTGGCCAAGGGGGTGTGGCTAGACCCTAATGTGTTCCATATCACCTTGCCTCATTGCTAGGCTTGGGGGAAAGAAGTTCTTGCTTTTGAGAATGGCATCCCTTTCATGTTGGGAGAAGTCATAGTGGGGAAGAGGCAATCAGTATTTGTTGGGGGCTTTCAGTGTAATTTGTTAGTCTTACACATTTTATTATTAAAACTGTTTCATTTACTGGTTGCTTTCTTATTGCTGTTCCCAGTAAATTATTCTTATATCAACCCATGATTTTCACCTTTTTTGCCTCTAGTTCTTATCTCCATCCTGCTGGAACAAGAAGTAGGGGAGGGGACATGGGGGGTGAGAAGTGGCATGGTTTTAGTGGGCTTTCTAAATTGAATAATACCATTCCTAAACTATGACATTTGGGAAGCCATCCGAATGTGCCCCCTTCCTTCTCCTTCTCCTCACGTTATATACTGAGCATGATGATCTGGAATATCTCTTTGGTCACGTTGGGTCACCTGTTCTGACTCTGTTTCCTCCCAGTCTCCCATGCACCCATACCTTACCACTGTGGCAGCACCAAGTGTAGGAAGGGCCTTGGCTGTGTGTAACCTCTGCTCAGAAATAATAATAATCTTGGTATTATGAACCCTTTGTTCAGCCCAGATCCAAAACACAGCCCCATACTAGCCACTGTGAAGAAAATTAACTTGACCTCAGCCAAAACCAGTACACTTTGGTATCATGTAAATTAGTTCAGTGTATTTAAAAATTCCAGCTTTCAAATTGCTGTTAACTGTACCGAGCCTTTGGCCAATTCGAGACTATTAAATTGTGTAGTTCTGCGTAATTTTGCTTTTGTGTGTCACGTATAATGACATAATGTCTAATTACTAGTGAAAGTTAACTGACAAACAGAAACATGAACATTTCATTCAGATTTGGAAAGCTTCATTTTAAGTGTATGAGGTTTTTTTCTTAGGAATTCAAAGACACCTCAACTTGAGGAGTGTGGTGCTTTCTGTTGCTAATTGAAAAATCCTTACTAGTCCAGGAGTAGAGCCATTAGATATAAGATGGGGGTTGCTGTAATTGTAAGGTCAGGATGGAGCAGAAGAGAGAAAGGTGGTATGGTGAATGATGGTGATCAACTTCGGGCGTGCTGAGAAAGGATGTGGATGACTAAAAATTTAGCACCATGATCTTTGACTTACCATAGGTTTCCTCCCAAGAGAACTGGTTGCACAAAAGGCAGGAAATACATTTTTAAAGACATAGTTCTTGTTTTCATTAAATGTAGGTTTGGATATCATCTTGACTATTTACAATGTTTTTGGGGGTGGTTAAGTCAAATTGTATTAAATCACTTCTTCATTACCTTTCTTTATTAGATCAATGTGAAAGACAGTAGACATGCAAAATACATTGAAAATCACATTTCAGCCAATGACATGAGGGCTTTCGTTTTTGAGTGTCAAGAAGATATGGAAACATTTCTGGTGGAGGCAAGTTGGCGCCAATTTTAAAACTTTATTAAATAATGAAGTAGGAGCCCTGAGTTTGGGAGTCTGCCAAGTAAATCTGTATGACAGTGATAGATATCTATATTGTAACAAGTAGATAATGCAAAGTATTCAGAGATTTTCTTCTGAGTTAGGGTTTTTTTAAATATACTATGTGTATACTATACTAATTATACTAACTGGAAGAATGCAGGAATATTAAGAAAATGTGGTTTTTTAGATTGTCTTCCTCAGAAAGGCAATAATCACTTAAGTAGAAAATACTGTGTACAAGAAAATAGCTGGAGTGGAAGTTTACAAATTTAGTACCAAAATTTTCCATTGTCCTTTGACTAAAGAGGCAGGAAGCATCTTTTGTGACATGCAGTGGTTCAAGCAGCGAATTTTATTTTCATGGTATTGCTGTCTCCTGCATCAATGAGAAGATTGTTCCCTTTGAAAGTCAGGCAGATGATGCAGGAGGAAAAAACCAGAAGATAAGTTATTAAACTATCACAATATTTCCCAACTATAGTCAACACATTAGTGTATTTAGTGACAAATGTCCTGCAGTTTTTGAAGACTCATCCACTCTTCATGGAAGCTAATTGCTTTTTTATACCTGAACAGTAGTGATGGTATCTCAGATTCTGGGGGCTTATCTTTCTTGTGTGATTGTGGAACACAGTTCAAGGCTGCTTTAACCAGCTCAACTGATCTTTTACTGACACGATTACCTCTTCAGACTGAGCACTTGGCTCTGGATTTCTGTGATTACTTTTATTTTCTCTAGCACGTAATGTTTTCAGAGATGTTAATAGTCCTTGCTTTTAGAGAACTTGGTTATTTTTGAGCCAGAGTAAATTTGTGAGTTCTTCCACAGGTCATCGGTTGAAAATAACTCTGACTCTGAATAAATAATTAATATTTTATTTGCATGTGGTGAATTTTTCTGGTCTTTACCTAATAATATAATATAATCTAAATATAGATGCGTGATCATCAGAAACTAAGAGTGAATGCTGTATGTGCACCTGCTGAATCATGTGCTGAAAATTTACCTTCAAGACCTATTGAAGAATTACAGTATGTATCTGATTGTATCGGGGAAATGGTTTTAAGTGCAGTGGGTTTGTTTTATTGCTATACATTACGATTTTTTATGCAAATCAAATTATCACCAGTTCAGTTTTAATGGGTTAATGGGACTTTCTAACCCTTCTGTAGGTTCAACTTGTTTACCTGCTGAATTTGATTTGTGATGCTTGCTTTTTTTATCTCTTTTCAGCCGATATGGAATTTTTTCATATTTACGAGAGTTATTTGATGCTCCTCCTCCCGTGATGAGTTATCTTTGTTACCAGTACCGTGTTCATGATGTTCCTGTGGGAACACAGAAGACCAGAGACATGATTGAAAGGGTAAGGTATCTGAAGAAGCACAAACGTACCTGTGATGTGGAGTTTTATTTTGGAAATAATTTGGCTAGTAAATGTGGAAAACGCAAAAAATTGTTTTAGCAATTTTATTTGCCCTTTTTATTTGCCCTGTAGAAGTGGGAACAGTTCATTATGGACTAACATATTGCAAGACATTTTAACAAATTCATTCAACCCAATTATTCACTGAACCTAATTGACAGAATATAGCTGATGCTGCATATATAAACTGAACAACATTTTTAGTCAACTGTACTTTACCCTGTGGAGGCTTTTTACTGTTTCTGGTTTACTGGACATTTTTTCTCTCTATGTATCTTAAGTTGTGGTAAATCTTTGGTTATTTATAGTATCCTTTTTGATACGAATAATTTAAAACTAGCAGCTTCTTTTTTCCTTGTCTGTCTAAGCCAAGATGCCTTTTCTTGGCTTAGACATTACAGCTCACTTTGTGATCTCATTTATTAATTATTGAGTACTTAGTGTCTTTGTTACTTGTGTAACATGTTACCTATCTGAAGCAAATACAATCCACGTTCACTATGCAGTACAAATGCTAACAGTTTTTTATTGGTGTGTATAATAGCTTAATAATCAGACCTGTTTAATTAGTTATGGTAATATACTCCGACAGTAACTCAGCAGTTCTTTCCTGACCAGTCTGAATTACAAATGTAATCCTGCATTAAACTTAACATCTTTTTGCAAAGGTTGTTAATAAGGAGATCTTGCATAAGCTGAAGTTTTTTTTTACTGTCTTTATCAATCATATTTATTCCTTGTTCTGAAAAGTATTGCTTTAAGTAATACTTTTGTCAGATTAATATTTTTCTGTACTTCTTAGGTCATACAGGAAACCAATCTGAGGCAAATCTATACAGCAGAAGAAAGATACATTATTAAAGTATCTTCTTACACAAAACAAAACCTCTCTAGTAACATATGCTTGAAGGAGGCACAGTATCTCACTAGTTCAGTGGATATGGATGAAAGAGGACAGTTGGAAAACCAACGACAGGTAGAACTGTATTTCTGTAACTGTATATGTTGTGAACTACTACCCATTTTATTATGCATTAAGCAGAGCCAACTCGCATATGTTAGTATGGTGTGCAGTAAGAATGTTAGTGGTGCATGTTCTTTTATTTCAGGATATCAGTAATGCGTTAAAGTCATTGGATGCACGTTTGACTGCACTGTTCGACAGACAGAAACTTCTGGAACACAAAGACAATAAGCTCAGGCAAGAGAAGAAGGAGCTTTTAGAGAGAGGAAACCGGAGGAGGCAGTTGGAATCAAAAATTGGTGTGAAGTATGATAGGTAGGAAACAAGTTATATTGTCTGTGAAAAAAATATACGATATTTATTACCATTTTAAAAGCAAAGATATTTTTGATTTCTTATTGCAGTAACCAGTAACTGGTTAAAAGGTAACCAGTCGTTGACTATCCAATACAGGTGATAATCAAGACAAAGAAAGTGTTTAGAAATTACAAAAGTATCTGAAACAATATGTAGCAATGTTTCAGATGACTTTCTGTAATAAAATCATGGGATTCCAATTAAATGTCACTGCATGTATTTCCTCAAAATTAGGTTGTTGTTCTTGCTTTGTAACACGTATATAGATGATACTATAATGTGCATAAATGGTACTAAGTGATTCAGTAGTTGAGTAAGACCCCAATTGTCCATAGTATTATTCATTACATGTCTTTTGTTTCTATGGGCCTTAATTAATTTTTTTTGTTACCCTTTGTCATAAGGCACAATCTGGGCATGGTTCAGCACATTTTCATTTAAACACACACTCCCAGAAGGCAGTGTAGACAGCATTAACATCCAGTCCGGGCCTTTCTTGTTTCAACTTAGGAACATTGTCTATCAATTCGTCTACTGTGCACTTCATAAGAAAACTTTGTTCCATTCTGTCAGTGGTCTCCATGATGGAACAATATGGGACTGTTGTTATTAGTCTCACGTTTACGGTGAACAAATGGAGCGCCTTCATCCTGTGCTGTAGAGTGTGTGCTATAGGCCCTGACCATCTTGGTTGTCCTCTAAGTTTGTACGGAGTTGCTGAGGTTTGACACAGTGATCCAAACTGTGTGCAGTGCTAAACAGAGAGGAAAAATCTCTCAGCCTGCCTGTGCTTCTACTCATACAGCCAAGGACTGTGTTTGCTGCCAGGGTCCATTGCTTGCTGATGCACAGTTCATTGTCCACTAATACCTCAAGTCCTTCCCTGCAGAGCTTTGCTGCAGCCAATCTGTGCTGAGCTTGTATCACTGCCAGACCCACTATCTTCCCAGGATAGGACTCCGCATGTGTCCTTGCTGAATCTCATGAACCTTCTGTCAGCCACTTCCCCAGCTTCAGCAGACCCCTCCGAACTGCAGGCCTATTGCTCCCTCCCATTCCATTGTCTAAAAACCTGAGGGTCCTCTCTTTGCTTTCCTCTTCCATGTCAGTTGTCAGGATGTTCAATAGGAGAGGACCCAGAACATAATCCTTGGTACTGTCTTCTGGGCAAGGACAACAAACCAAGAGTGAGCCCAGAGCCACAGTTTTTTTTACCCTTTTAGTCTTCACTTAATCCAGACTGTGGTCTTCAGATTTGAATGTGTGACTAGTGTGGGACACAGCACTGGAAAAATGGGAGATATGAGCCTGGATCCAGCAGAGGAAGGTGAAACTGATGCAGGTTAATGCTCCCACATATATCCAGTAGTGAGGTTAAGCCTGACTTCCCACTAGCCACACCCTAATCACATCTAAACAGCCTATATGTAAGTGTATGTAGTTACACACTGCAAGTGGACACACAGAGCAACTGGACAAATGCATCACCAGTGGTTGCCTCATGATTGTACTGTATCTGAGGAGTATGGGATTACCCTGGTGCATTGTCTGTGTGTACCTATGGGCAGTGTGGATCCTGTTGGCAGCTGGTTCTAGACACTGAATCGGCACAGTAACTACCCCTGGACCTCAGTCTCCTGAATTGCTTGGTACTTGGAAATACGAGCCCCTGCGTCTGTGGCCCTGCTTTTATTGGCCTGGACAGTCTGCCTCCCTCACCCATGTGTGCCTGCGTGCTGAACTGTCTGTGACTCCCTGATTTCCCTAGTGGCTCATTCTGTGGTCCTTGTATCAGAGATACAGAGATAGGTAATATGTACGTACAGAGGCAGCCATGATTCTACCAATATACGCCCTATAGCCAGTGCTCCTGTCATCTTATCCATAAATACCCACACGGCAGCAGTCTGTGTCAGCCAGGCTGATCCCTCCAATAGCTATTTCTTCCTGTGGTGTCACCCTTGATGACCTGCATACCGTCTTGGCTTTCAGGCCACTTGCTGTCTAGTGTGCCTTGGTCTTTATTAGGGATCAAACACTGTCTTGCACACTTGTACCGTGGTGCTGGCACCACGGATGATTGCATCATCCCACTCCAGTGGCTGTCATTTAGGTACCCTCACTCTGGTCTCTTCAGCCAGGTGGAGCCATCACAGACAAGCAGGCCCCCCCTCTGACTTGTGATTTATCTAAAATTGCTTGCACTTAGGCTTCCAAACACATGAGTGCTGAGTGGAGTCCCTTGTCCAAGAAAAGAGGGAAGAATGGAGTTGAGTAAAAAGAAAATGTGCCAATTGGGTGTGGCTGGACAAGGGTAGCAACCAGTGCAGTATTTACATCTAAGTGTCCCTCTTATCCTCATATTCCTCATAACAGAGGTGTTTTCCTATACATGCTGTTCTCCAAGTTACCTAGTTCCTCCCTTTATTCACGTTTGTTTGCACCTTTGAATATGCAAGAGTCCTATGCTTTTCTGCTGCATGCCATAATGGCTATTCTGTAATACAATATCCAGCACTTTGCTGTTCCACAGGAGGTGCAAGGGACTGGGCTGGGGGCTGAACAGCTTGGGAAGAGTCTCAGTAATGGTAGCTTTTGACTGCAGAGGTTAAGGAACTTTGTTCAGTTGGGACTCCAGTGTTACCCACTACAGTCTGAGGTTTCTTTTATCGCTGAATTGATGACTAATGAAGCTGGAGGTCTTGGCCTCCAGGAGCAGAGATTCAGGGCAGTCTCCACTGAGATAACAGCAAAATTGTCAGAAACAAGACCACTCGTTATGTTATATAATTACCTTTTTATTTAGGTATCTTCTGTATCATAAGTAGGAACACTGTTTTGTTTCCTCTATGTAATTTTTACACTCTGCTGCTTCAAAAAGATATCCTTATGTTCATGAGCTAAGGTGAGCAATTGGTAACCCTGGTAAACATTCACAGGCCTTGCCTAGCAGTGAGACTGCTCAGCCACACTGAGAAATTTGGGTCATGCAAAGTATCCCACAAATATACTGCATGTTTGGTGCATTCACGTTGCTGCTAATGCAGACAGAAATGCCCACTAAAATGTGAAAGAGCCACAAAACCACAGGGTTTCCAGGTAAACGGCAGTCAGTGGAAAATAACTGGTTTGTTACAGAGAAAGGAAAGTGGAAAAGTGGTGTGACTCTCCCTTTGCCAGGAGAGCTGTCCCCAAAAGTTGTGCCACCCCTTAAATTAGGGGAGGGGACTAGTTCAGTCATCCAGATGGATTCACAGATAAGCCTGTGTTCACTCATGTCCTTGAAGCCCATGTGGTATGCCTGTGGACTTACTTGACAGTAGTATTTTCAGATACTACTTTTGCATTTCAGAGCCTGAAATTACATGAGAGCTTTATCACTGCCTGGAAGAAAGGCTTTTTGTTTTATTTCAGTTACTTTTTTGGTTTGTAACATGACATACAGATGTTGCTCTTAGGGGCATAGTTTAGTGAGGGATCTGGCAGTGTTAGGTTAGTGGTTGGATTCAATGACCTTGAAGTCTTTTCCAACCTAACTGATTCTGTGATTCAATTGTAGTGCAAAAAAGCTACGCCCCTCAGTGCAAAGGGTGCTGTATTGACTATGCTGTTGGGTTTCACACCTGGACAGTGGTGCTGAGGCTTTTTGGACAGAGTGTCCCTTTCTCTGAGTCCTGAATTTGCGTTCCCATCTGATCCTATGGCCCTGTGCTCTTCTGGGCTTGTCTTCTGGGAGATAGGCATTTCATGGATTGATGGCTCCTGTGGTGGGCCTGGATATAGCCAAGATTCAGGGTATTGTTTGGGCTTCTATCAGCTGCTGTTGTCTCTCTTTTATATGTGTGCCAGTGAGCTTTTATTAGGTACCCTAACAGAAAGCTAAAATCGACATAAGTGGCAACCACTTGGTCTCCTGTCACTTCACAGTCTTACAGTTGGGTCCAAGAGGTATGGGGATACCCTTTGTAAATGCTTGATGAGCCTCCATGATGATCTTCTCTGTTGTGCCTCTGGAGTTTCTTCCTCAAGGGACTTGCTTTACAATTTTCACAGGGATCAAAGTGAGAATGACCAGATTGTAGTTTCCTGTGTCATCCTCTTGGCCCGTTTACCAGTTTTGGAAGATCTCCAAATGCTTTGCTCACTAAATGTCATAATTCCTCTTCCATGTTCTGAAGGTCTAAAACAAGAGAAAATTCTGGTTTTCTGCACTTAGATAAGGATACAATTTTTTTTGGCTAGAATATGTAACAAGAATTAAGTAAACTTCCTGAACTCACCTGTGTTGTAGTGTTGCAAAGAACTATCAGAAAAGTATCATTCCTTACACTGATTTTTTTTTTCTTTAATTTGAAATTTACAGAAGTAAAGGACGATGCTTGCTGAATGATGCTATTAATAGGCAAAAGCATAATTTATTTAGCTGTTACATTTTTGTCTGTTGTATTTCTGTGGTTTAAAGTGCATAGGCTGGGAATGCCTCCAATGTGTTTGGAATGCTTGGGATTACAAATTCCTATTCTTGGTAACTGTTGGTTTATGATCAAGTTTAAGAATTTTTATATTTTTAGTAAAATTTATTTTTTATCATGATTAATCAAGTATTGATTCCTTCTATAGTTTAAGACAACTAGAACAAGATGTTGTTGACCTAGAGAAGGAATTTCAGCTGGCAAATGTACAGATCAAAGAAATAAATAAACAGAAAGCAGAACTTGTTACTGAATTGATGCATCTCATGAAGGTATGTATTTTTAACTTGGTATATGTTCCACTTTTATGAAAAGTCCAATTCTTGTAATTTAAGTAGGAGGCATGCAACATTTGTTACTGTCAGTGTTTTCAAGCTGGCTTTCTTAATTGTTGAGAAATCTTGACTTTTTCCATTTTTCATCTCCTTTTAAGTTTTTTTTTTAGTTTGTATTTCTGATAATTATTTTTAAATTGCTTAGGAGAATTGGAAACAAATAAACTTTTTCCTGTGCCAAACTTCATACTGTAGAAACTTTGTGTTGAAATGCAAGTAGTGAAGCCCTCAGACCTTGGTGTTCAGCACTGTGGTCAGATGCTAGCACTATCAAAATTTTACCTTGTAGGTTCCCTAGGTCTACAGTTGAAAGCTTTATCTTCCCCTTTATTACGGGAGAGGATTTATTTGTGTTTATATGGAGATCATAAGAAACATGGTAAACAGTTGTTTTTTTTTGTCCGTAATAGTAGTTACCCTTTAGACAGTAATCAATCTGTTGATGGTTTTGAAGCCTTGAACTGTTCCTGAAGCTGACTAGTTTGAAAAAAACCCAAACATTTTAATGTTGTTAAACCATGTTCTAGTGATCACTAAAGTCTGTTATGTAACTTGTCAAACACAGCCTTGTTTAGTTGTCATGTGCTGTTCCAGTTATGACATCAGATATAAGAGTTGCTCTACATCTTGTCAGTCAACTGCATTGTCATTACTAGATGCATATGTCTTCTGCCCTCTGTATGTGTGACATATGATGTCCACCAAAATCGACCCGTTGGATTCTTTTCTCTGAGTAACAACTGAGAGGGCCTTAGCTTTTCTTATATTTCACATGTTGGTATATAGTGAAGGGAAAGAGAATGGGAGGAGGGAGGGTTAATATAAGACTGTGGGTTGAAAGTGTATGTATTTACATATATGTATTTATATACATCTGGTTGAAGTTATAGAAATTATGTATAGATACACACTTAAAAGTAGATGAGGACTATACACCTTGAAGAATTTGTGTCACCACTTTTCATTGAATTTGACAGCAATATTGATGAGCTGAATGCAGTGTGAGATTGTATATGATGACTAAAAGGATGGGTGGTTTCTAAAGTAGTGATTGTATCAGTTTTGAGTCTGGTGAAAAAAGCCCTGCTCATTTTTTCTTTCCTGTGTGTAGAGGATCATACCACTGAACATGGTCAAAGTAGCTTTGGCTCTTCAGATGACCAGAGTGACTGCTGAAAAGAATAGACTACAATCAGATTACAAAGCAGGAACTGTACAGCTAAGAGCAGCACAGGTAACAATATTTATGAATACTGGGGTATCTACTATGAAAACAAAACACTGGGAAGCCTTTATGGTGTTGAAAAGGATGCTTCAGTGTCTTTGTTTAGAAATGGGTGGGTTTAGAAGTACTGCTAAATATTTAGTCTTGATTTCTGTAGTTTGACTTCAGCCTCTTCATTTAAAGCAGAATAGTAGCTTTGCCATCCTCAGTTAAGCTGCTGTGAAAATATGCCGCTCAGTCCTCTTATCCTGGATCTTTCTATTGTAATAAAAATTGTGTAAAAAGGCCAGATGTTTCTCGAAGGATTACTTTCTTCTGAGTCTGTATAAACAAGGAGTTCCAAATGACGTGGAAAACACAAGCTCAAGATGAACCAGAAGGGGCAACAGCATAATAGAGCTATCTTAGCTTTCTTTCATAGCTCGTTTTTTCATACTTATTAAATGCTTTTCTTGGAGGACAGAAAGAAGACTTCTCTTGGTAGATTGTATTAGGAAGCTATGCTCTCTTCAGGTACCAAGTCTGAGGACTTAGTTCCATAGCAAGTATACATTTCTAATAGCAGATGATGCTATCATTGCTTGTGGATTGCCACAGAGCAATATAGATTTTTGTGTTTGTGTAGTAGTACAATCTTTCAATGCACTGGGGATTAAACTGTCAAAGGGTGGTAAATTGGGTATTTTTCTTTGTCTTGCAAGAGTTCAGCCAACTATAACCTAGTAATTCAGTTTGATCATACAGATAAAAGTAAAAATTGAAAGGCAGCTTGAAAGGTAGCAGAAAGTTATTTTGCATGGAGAGGTGCTTCCAAAAAGAATGGTCTTAGCATGTATTTAGAAAACCACTGGTTTTCTAACTGGTTATAGTTACCATCACTTGCAAGAAAATTAGGTAGAGGAGAACTTTTTAAGAGAAGCAGAAAGTAACTTGAACATAGAGACAAGTCCAGCATGTTACTTAGAAAACCACCGTGGCATAAGTTCTTACACATGATGCATCATTTACTCAGTTTATCAAAGTTCAGTGAAGATCATTTAATTGCTGGAGCCCAATAAGGTGTAAGAAGATTACAAACCCATGAACCTCCTGTCAGTAATGTATATTGGCACTGAGAAATACATTTAATGTTTCTAGTTGTCTAAACACATCGTCATCATTTAGGGAGTAGCTTGGGCTGGTATATAATTAGATGTCTGGTCAGATCAGTAGACAGGATTTTTGATTTGTAACATCCTGATAATACTTAAAAATTGTCTTCTTCCTGGCAAAAGGTGTGTATGAGTCAAGTGGAGTCCCATTGAGGCCCCCTCAGGAAACCAACAAGAATGTTAACATTGCCACATACTTTTTAATATATAGAAGAAATAAGGAATCAAAACTGGTATATTTTTATTTATATTTGTCTAAATTTTATTTTGTATGTTGGCATCGACAGTAAACTAGCAGAGTTGAGTGAATATTGAAAATAAGCTTGTTCAACTGTCAATGCATTTATTCTAGTACATGCTTCACAGCGACATCAAATATCTATTGCTTTCTAGTTTTTCTGTTGCGTACTGAAGTTTCTCCTGCTAAATATGTATTTTCCTCTTCACTGAAGAATTTTACTTACCTTAGCTTGGATCACGCATATTCAGTATTGAATCTGTTTCAGATTTTAAGTGCCTACAGATCAACTTCAAATCTTGTTTCATGCAGCTCTGCAGAGCTCCCTTCAAGTGGGAACTTTATATACAGTTGAGAAATGAGATTCCCCACTTCAGATGATTCAGAAGTGATTTGGGCTCTAGAAATGATCAAACACATAAAATTTATACTTCTTATATTAAAAAAGTATAGGTGCCTCTCACAGGATCTTTTGCCTTCATTATCATGTCAAAATATTTCAGATGAAGCCAGTTGACTTTTAAATTTATGGGATCCAAAATACTGTTACAGGGCATATGCAGATATCCAGTGGAACGTAACTATTGTGCTGTACAGTTTTATTTATGCCAATTCAGTATAGCTTGAGATCTCAGCTGTAAAGAAAAGGAGGGCCATCCTCCCTTTACTTTTTTATCTGTATGGTTCTAGTGCCAGTCCTTTCAACCCATGTGAGATTTCCCTCCTCCGCAGTAGGCTTCATGAAGTTGAAGGGGTGGTCTAAAAAAAGGCCTCTTCTAAACATTTTTCAACCTTTCTGAAAACACCAATGCACTAAGAAAAATATTTTTACAGTGTGTTTGCAGAGATTGTATAATGCTTATCTGTAATGCAAAGATCTATTTCATAGTGCTTGGTGGAGAGGGATGAAAGAACAGGTTTTTTTGAGTTGATACATGCTGAGAACAGCAGCCCTAATTCTTGTATGTGTGAAATGATCACTAATGATCATACCCATTACTACCCTTTTGTTGTATTTAGTAAATAATGATCGGTTACAGTTCCAGAAAGAACTGTATGAGACTACCAATGTCTGTGTCCTGTATTTTAAAACTGTGGAACAAGCATTTCTATAACTGTATGATTTCCAAATGAAAACTGATTTTTTTTCACCACTGGAGGGCTCCTGTATTTAGCTGAAGTACACAGCAGTAAAATTTGGGAAGGTAACTCTTGAGTCTACATGCACATTTGTTAAGCTGAGAAAAAATAAATTTAGCTATTTCCAAAGAACTTGCTTTTGATCAGTTTACCTTGGCATCTGTTGATGAGCAGAGAGGTATAATGAGTTCTGTTAGTTGAAGCAAATTCTTTTGGTGTTTTAATAGTTTGGTTTCACCTCCTTTTCCTGCTTCAGATTAGTTTGTTGCTAGTGTGCTAGTGTTGCCTCTGGAAATTCACAATAATATTTAAAAAAAGAAAATTGATTTTTTAAACTATCTTTTAATATTTTAACAGCAACGTTTTCATGAACTGGATAATAGGAAGCAACTTCTTTATGAGAAGTGTATTGAATTGTTGAAACAGGCTCGACACGTCTGCAGATTGGGTCCAGATCAAGATTTTCCAGAAGAATTTCAAGTTGTATGTACAAAAATAAGTTGTCACATATCTCTTGAATTTCTAACTTCTCCTGCAAAGAATAATGTATATTTTTTACTAGAAGGCTCCCAGTAAAACATCATGTGTACTTCTGTTACTCTCATTAGTCTTTTAAATAACCTTTAAAATAGTGCTGAGATACCCTTTGACTACCATTTTGTTTTGTGCACAGGGGAGAGAAAATTAGATCTGTAGGTTCAATTGAAATCCACAGTCTCGTGTTCACAGAAATAAATAGAGGCCATATTTTTATATCTTCCTGCTCTAATGGCAGCAACACAAAAGAACTGAGGTCTGGACCCAGTCTCTTAGAAGTACTCATTTGCATGGCTTATCTAGTATAGTCCATCTGTTGTACTGAATCTCTGAGTATCTGTGCCTGCGCAAGTTAGGCAACTAAGGAGCAACTAATTATGTATGGTAATTATGTAACAGCACTTCCAACCTTCCTTCTCTGTCCAGAGTAGTTTGTGAGGGAATCTTGCTATGTTAAATTTTGAGTATGTGACACCCTGATTAAAAGTAACAAAATAGTTTATGGTTGTTCCATTTATTTATTAAAAAAAAAACAACAAAAACAACAGAACCGGAGTCATTCATTAGCATTGCTTTGTAACATGTGCTATCCTTTGCCTTGTAGGCTTTTCAGACTCTTCCAAATACATTGGAGGAAATTGACGCTTTTCTGAATGAAGAGAAAACTAGGGCTTCTTGTTTCACAGGCCTCAGTTCTTCGGTATGTTCACTGCTTTCCCTCGCCCTCTATCCACATAGTACTTGTTTCCCACTCTGTGTTAGATCTCTTGGTATAATAGGCTAGACAGTAGGAGTAATGTGCTGTAAAGGCTAGATTCTGCATCTACTCAGATTTCTATAAAAGAGATGCCTTTAAAAATTTTGCCATAATCTGAGAGAAACAAAGCTTTACAGTTTCTTTGCTTTAAACCTAAAAATCTGTCTTGTTTAGTGTGCAGTGCAGTAGTCTGTAATTGTGTTTGAACAGTATCAGCACGGTGTGGTATTTTTACAGTCAGGGTTAGAATTAGCAAATATTTTGCTGACTGCTTGTTTTTTATTCTGGCAGGTTGTTGAAGAATACAATAAGCAAACACAGGAAATACAGCAGTTGACGGAATATCTAGAGGAAAAGAAAAATGAGTTGAATAACTATAAGCAAAACATTTCACAGGTAATAGCTCAAGTTATCACTTCTGTATCATTATTATAATTCTACATCATTGTAGGAATGTATGTACAGAAATAAAAGCTAACATTTCAGAATGTTTTGAGTGTAAAGTGAAATGTTATTATTTAATGATGGTTTGTCAATGTAAATGCTATCTCCAAGGGAAAATTCAGTTTAAATTGATTTTACGTGGATATGTCTACTTTTAGGTCAAAGAAAAGTGGCTGAACCTCTTGAAAGCAATGATTGAACAAATTAATGGAAAGTTCAGTAAGTTCTTTAGTTCTATGCAGTGTGTTGGTGAAGTTGATCTTCATACGGAAAATGAGGTATGATTGATTTTTTGTATAACATTCATCTTTTCTTGCATAATGTTTTGGTCATATATTGCGAGAGAAAAATAACAAGTTGTCTTGTGGAGATCTTTTTTTTAAAACTGAACTTTTACTTAACACTTTTGGTTTATTAGAGCTGACGTATCAGTCTGATTGAAGGCAAGTAAGTCTTTATCCAGACCACTAGGACTTCACCTCCTGACTTTTGCCTGCAACTTACAGAGCTTGGTTAGAAACTGTATTTACTTAGTTAGAAATTGTATTTACTTAGTTGTATTTACTTAGTTGTTACTAAGATTTATGAAGCTTGTGATTTAATGCTGCATTTTCAGCTAATTTTTGTCCTGTATTATCATCTATATCTTTTTTTATTAGGTGTTGAATTAATTTGGTTCTACGTGTAGTTTCTGCTGGAGTCTGGGGGCATTTTGTCTGTTCTGAAGGCTACCATCCATTAGCCAATGCTGTTATCTTCTCAGTAACCTTTATAGGTAGGGTTTACCTCTGGTGAAGAGTTCAAAGTATCAGTAGAACTTGGAGAAAAATATTCACTGCATTGAACAGAAGAGGGAAATTTGGTATTTTGTTTTAAATTGATCACTGAAATGATGATTAAAAGTCAAGACTTTTATATATTGACACATAGACTACACAATAGTGAAAGTTACCACAATAATTCTTTTCTTTTTTTGCTGTTGTAAATTACTCAAGCAGCTTTTCTTAAAATAGCAGTGACAGTTATTACTCAGGGCAGAAGAATGACTGGTAAGGTTCTTTATATGAACTGCATAACAATGTTTACCTGGAGACTAGTAATATGAAACAGTAGAACATTAATACCCAGACTTTTCAGGTCTTTTGATAATTACCTTGACCAATCTATATTACACAAAAACTGTCTTTTAGATAAAAGTATGTTGTGAGCAACAACACAGAAGGAACAGTAAAGCAGTTTAGAAGCAAAAGGCATGCAGAATGCCTTTCTGAATCTCTTCTTTGGAAGGTCTTGCTTTTCTCTAGCAAGGATGTCACAAACTGTTTTAAGAGATTAGCTAGCAGTACTGTGACAGTGAGTAAAACTTCTTTCCTCAAGGCTACTATCAAGAAGGGTGGATAATCTGTTCTCAAGTTTGTACTCCTTACCATTCTCTTCAGGAGAATGTTTTGCCTCATCTGTAGATACAAAGAGAGAGACTCTTGAGATAGAATGACTTTTTATTAGAAATATTTCTGTGACGCTGAAGTTCAAGCCTCACTTAGTCTGCCTGACAGGAATCTTGAGATCTGTAGATGTCCTTGGTGACACTATCTGCTATCACCATTGGATAACAGGAGGAATTGGATATTAGGAGGAACTTTACAGAAAGGGTGATTAAACATGGAATGGACGGAGAAGGGTGGTGGTGGAGTCACCATCCCTGGAGGTGCCAGGTTGATGTTTGGTCATAGGCTGGGCTCTGATCTCAGAGGCCTTTTCCAACCTAAGTGATTCTGTGATACAGTGTGAATCACTTCACTGGGTTCTTCCTAGCAGAAGCCTCTATGACAGTCTGACTTTCCTTGGTAACACTTACCAAGAATTTGTACTGCTAGCCGTGATAACCCCTTGTATTCCTTGATTCACCACAAAGAGTTTTAAGCGTGATTTTTATCAGGTTATGGAACATCTGTCAGTTATACAACCTGCATTCAAAATAGTGTGGCAGTAGTAAAGGTCTGACTCATGCCATCATGGCTGTGTTTCATGTGAATCTTTTTTATATGGTTTTGCTAGCCTGTATGTTAGTTCATTTTTTGCAATCTAGTTTCAGTTGTTGCCAATGCATCTGAAATTACAGTGGGCCTAGAGACCTTAGATTCTGGGTTTTATTTATACATGAAGTTGTGATCAGAACAACTCACAGAATCACAGATAAGTTGGAAGAACTCACAAAGGATTGTCAAGTCCAGCTCTTAAGTAAATAGCCCATACAGGAATTGAACCCACAACTCTGGTGTTGTTAGCATTGTGGTCTGTCCAACCAAGTGAACTCAGTGGCCACAGCTTCAGGAATAATAGGGAGTACTCTGAAGATTTCTTTTTCATCTTAAGCATGGATGCATTTCATTGCATGGTCCTTCTTTTGAACCATATCTGTTATCTTGATACCTTGCATCATTGGCTGAGGCTGCTGACAAGTTCACTTTCCTGTTAAAGAAAAGCCAGGGTTGAAATCCTTGGAGTATGGTTTTCCTGTTGAACTATGAACAGGAAATGGCTGTCCTGATGGATTTTGTGCTGCTTGCACTTGAAGAGGTTCAGATTGTACTCAACCTTCACACACACCATTACTCCACTGTTTAAATTGGTAGTAACCTAAGGCTTTTTTTTTCCTGATGAATGCAATTTATAGGGTCATTGCTTACTTCTTTTTCTGGCCAAGATTTTTATTTTTTTGATGATATTCTTACTATATATGAAGCATTTCTTACCAGCAATTAACAAATCATAGTGATGGAAAGGGTATGGTATTGGAAATTCTCAAGCAAAAGTAGACAGGAGTTAAGGAAAACAGATGAAACAATTAATATGTATAGATGAACCAGAATTAATATATTGATTTTAAGTTGAACTTGCACGGTTGATAGACCTATGTACGTTTGTGTAAGTGTCCTTTAGTTTACATGTCATCATAAAATAAGCTATAATACAAAGAAAATGAGTTTAAAAGGTACTGGCTTTTGCAGGAGGAGTATGAGAAGTATGGAATTCGCATTAGAGTCAAATTCCACAATAGCACCGAGCTTCATGAGTTGTCTCCGTATCATCACAGTGGAGGTGAGAAAACTGTTTCCACTATGTTATACCTGATGGCTCTACAAGAACTCAACAGATGTCCTTTCAGGGTTGTTGATGAAATAAATCAGGTGAGAATCAATAGTGTGGTATTGCTCTTTCTATATACAGATGCTTATGACATAGTGGTGAGAACGGACTTTTTTTTTTTGTTTTCAGGGAATGGATCCAATAAATGAGAGAAGAGTTTTTGAAATGGTTGTGGAAACTGCTTGTAAAAAAAGGACATCTCAGTACTTCTTCATTACACCAAAGGTGTGTGGCAGAAAATTAAATAGGAAATTCTCAAAGTGTAGGAGAATTAGATCTTGTGATAATACACTGATAAACATTCTATAACTTAACTCTGTTTTACCTAAAAACTTTGGATTAAAAAGGATTTGTCCATTTCAAGGACAGTCAGGCAGACTTAGACCAAGGCTCACCCCCTCAGAAACCCACTCTAGAGTTGTGGCCTTACTGGAAGGATCATGTGTTAACCACCAGTGGACAAGGTTACCATGGAAAAGGCTGTAAAAGGTAATGCCTCTAGCTAACACAGAATTTAGACTGTGGCAGAGACCAACTTCCAAACAAGTCAGATGATGATACTGGAGGAGGAGCAAGCTAGTGCTGCTGACATGAGAAGAACTAAACTACAAGAGTCCCATATGATTACTTGAATAGTTTTCCTGTATTAATCTTAAAGGCTCAGAATAGGTGAGATCTGTGCTCTGAGAGTGACCAGTTTAATTATACTTTTTGGTCAAAATCTAAAAATTTAAAAATTTTAAAAAAGGTAGTTGAATTACTAGTCATGTAGTGATGCAGTGCCAAGGCCTGAAAGGCATGAATAGGGTGACGGTTCACCTGCACTGCTAACAGAGACTAATGTTATGTTCAGCTTGATCCAAGACGAATTGAAACAGTAAAGTACAGGGAGACAAGCAGTCAGTAGTGTGCTGGTTTGTATTAAGGTATCGCTTCTATATCCCGTTATATACTGTATTTTGGAAAATCTGGCTGGTATGTCTTGTTTTTTTCCGTAAATAGCAATTGAAGGGTCTGAGTAAAGCCACCTCATAGCATTTATTTTACTTGAAGGAGATGGAAGGTAATGCTTGTTTCTTCTAATCTGCACTATGCTTACCTCCATGCAGTTTGGTCATTTCCTGACCACATTACTTCTTTGCTGTTCTGTGTTGCAGCAGCCCTCTCATTAGAGGGTAGAAATGCACCGAGACACAGACTTCTTGTTTATCACAGCATTCAAAGGGTTCTGATTTATTCCTCTTTACAACTTAGCCATCCTGACTCCAACTATTCGCTGACTCTGGCTACAGCAAGCTCCTACTATAGGTTTCCCTTGCAGCTTCTGACTGCTGGTTATTTCCTGCTAAACTGTGACTGCAGGTATTGGTTTGCAGACTCAGAAAGCAGGCTTTTACCTAGCTAGACTAACTGCAGACCCAGACTGACCTCACAGCAGCAGTTTTCTCACCTCAGAATCCTTCTTCTTCATCGTCCTCAAATTCATCATCCTCCATGAGCCATTCATCAGCTAACCCACTCCCTTTTATCACACGTGTCCTTATTGGATATAGCTGTGACTCATCAGGGGCAAGCCTGAATTAGGTCATTAACACAGCTGTTACTTATCAGGAATGCCTCACCTGCATTCCCTTCTCCTATAGTTCTGTGTTATCTGTTCCCTTTTGTCTTCTTGCAGTTCCTCTCCTTATTGAATCAGGTTTTCTGTGCACTCTCCTACTTAGAGAAAGAATGGAATGATTTGGATGTTGATAGATAGTCCAACTAACTCTAATGCTCCCCAAATTTAAGGAGTTGTAGAAAATTGCTCTCAGAGGTCCAGAGTCTGTTGTAGATGTTGAGTCTGTTGTCAAATTATTAAGAATAGAGACAGGAAAAAATTGAGTATTGCAGAGCTAACCAGAAAGATAAAAATAAAAACCCAGAATTTAAAAAATCTCAGAACTTTAAAAAAGAAAGAAAGGTCAACATCATGGTAAGAGGAAACTGGAGGACTATATCGCAGCACTATTCAGCAACAAGAAACTGTTATGAAGAGGTGGCTGAAGATATTCTTTATGCCTCCTTCCCACTTCCCCCCACAAGCAGGTGACATAACAAGTTATAATGGCCTGTCACAAGAAAATTTAGTGAGAGAGCACATCGTGTAAATGTTTAGTTGATGGAGACTGTTTGTGTGGGCTGCATTAGAGGATGATTAAAAGGCTGCAAAGGGCATGCTGAGAAGGCCAGACTCTGCTGTTCATTGCTTACCCGCAGTGCTTGAGCCTATGCTATATGTCACCACTTACTAGAATGCAAGTACGTTATCAGCTACTAGAAAGTGTGACAATTTGTCATGCTAGGCAAAGATCCATATGTGTACCCAGTGGATACTGGAAGAACTGTGACCCTTTTTTTCACAATGTTGTCACCTCCCCTGGTTGTATTTTTAAGCAAGCTGCAGAGGGGAGGGATGTAAATTAATGTGCAGTATAGTTGATTAGGAATATTATATTTTGAGTAGTTGTGGTTTGCTGTCAAAATGAATAGAACTGAATATGTTTGTAGAAGTGAGTTTGAAAAGTAGTATTTTTAATACAAATCTGTGGTGACACAGATTGTGTTTATTAAACATACAGTTAATCACCATATTGAGAGCTAATTGTTTTTTCACTGTAAAGCACAATTAGAATTCTAAATAATCTTAGGTCAGTGTCTTGATTTGAAAGGCAGGTATGTGCTAGGGAGGGGCAGGACCTCCCTAGAGATGGAGAATTCAAATCCCTTCCTTCCAAATTATTCTAATTCAGAAAATTAAAGGGGCTTCTCAGGCAGAGGTATGGGGATAGGAATAACAGTTCTTTACTGGTATATGTGACAAAACAAACAAACAAACAACAACTACAGCATTAATTAGAAACAGAACCAGGAACCTCGAGGCTTTTTTTTCACAAAGCGCTGGGTATTTTGATCTCGGTGCCCCTGCAGGACTCCAAGAGGCCAAGCCGGGAGGGTGGAAAGTCCCAGGCTAGTGGATGAGATCGGATGCACTGCGCTTGGTAGTTGGAGCAGCAGGGGTGTCCCGGCAGGGCTGGGCAGTGCAGGGCTACAGAGTAGCAGGAAAACCTAAAAACTCCAAAGAAGCAATGGCAGTGGGGCAGGGCCAGCCCTGCAGGGCAGGAGGAGGCGACCTCAGGATTCCTGGGTACACGAGCAGATGACAGTAGATTTTCCAGGACGATATGGAGTGATGACCTTGAACTCATCCCGCAGCAAGCAGCAGCCCGGCCGATGCTGAAAGCAAGAGAGAACATCTGCCCCGAGCTCTGTCCTTTACCTTTTCCAAAACTTGTGTTATCTCCCCTCTCTGAGAGAAACTTCCAGAGACCCGGTGCTGCAATCTCAGTTGGCCACTTCTTTGTTTTGGTCAAGGATCCACAAGCACCCTAGTACTTAGTCTCCTAGCAACTTGTGGGGAAAAATTCTGTAAGTAAGAAAGAGAAAAAAAAAACCCCACAACAAATCTACCCCCCAACAATTAGGTAACTTTTATTGAAAACAGGATTCATTTCAGTACAGACAAACATAAAATTTGGTATTTAAGTGGGAAAAACAACAGCATCTGGTATAAGGCATAAATGCCTAAACGACTGAGGAGAGGGAAGTGACAAGTTGAGCGTCAGTTGCAGATAAATTGTTCAATGTCATCCTGACCACTACTTGTAATCTACAGTATGCATGACATCTTTGTCATGCATGTCATCTTTTGCTGGGCTTGTGTTTGCCAAGGTTTGGGTTACCCTAAGTATCCAGCTTTGGTTGTTACACTTCAGGAGAGTACAGCACAGAGACTGGAATTATTCCAGAAGATAGCAGTGCAACTTCTAAGTAATTTTGATTGTTCTGAGTTCCACTAATGGAAATTGCTTAGCTCAAAGAAGCACAAGGCTAAAAAGAGACATAGAATTACTTGGGTACAATTACTGTGTCCTGTCCTGCCCTGGGAAAAAAGGGAAAAACATTATTTTGTGCCCACAGAGGTGTGGAGTTATTCTCTGGATACAGCAAGAAAGCAATGAGATTGATGGCAGCAAGCAAGTACAGATTAGATACAAAGATTTTCTTCTAATAAGAACAGCAATGCATGTGTTATAAATGCCAATACAATATTCCAATTAAAATTATAATTTTGATTTATTAACAAAAAGATCGAATTACAGAATTTCAGCAAAACCACCCACAGCGGAGATACTTGACGGTTGACCCAGGGAATCGTCAAGGGTGAACCGGGCCGACTGCCATCCCCCTTAGGTTCACAAACTTGCCTTGTTCGGGGCTTAGTTTTTATACACTTTATTCTGCCCCTGGCAAAAATTTCCTCATAGTCCCTTTGTGTCCAAGCTTCCAGGGTGGTGCCTGCTTTTTGTTTTAACCAATTTTCAAGGCAGACTGAAGCTTATATTCTCATATAACATATATACAGTGATTTTCATAGTTCTAATACGTCATAACCTATAAGAACATGAATTAACATCCCATATTTTTCACAATTCCCTCCTCTTTTTTATATATTAACCATTTAATTCATGTTCGCATTATCCCTGAACAATCTCTTATTCTAAGTTTTCTATATAAACCTTTTATTATTTCTTTCCTCCATGCCCCCTTCCTCTGTATATCTTCCCCTTTTGTATACTTTCCCCTGAGAACACATCTGACCAGTGGTTCCTGGATAGTGTCTGTCTTTACCTTTTGATTTCTGACTTTTCCAATTCCCATGGCCCTGTGTGCTCTTAAAGGGACAGTTTATTACCTTCTGCAAGTGTGGAGCTTGAGTATTTAGTTAGTTTCCAGTGGGGGTGACCTTAGGCCAAGCCATGTTTTTATGGAGCTGGACCCTCACTGGGCGCACAGCCTGGTTCACACTCACTAGAGCGATCCGCAGAAGTGCTCCTCTGTCTAGGCCATCGTCTGTTGGGTTGCTGCCAACAATGTGGTAGTCCATCATCTTTGCAAAAGCAGGGGTTCTCTGCTCGGATCCTCGGCGTGGTTCGAGTGGCATATTTCCTCTTAAAGGCCTGCCACTGAGATAACTTTACGGGCTCCTCCACACAAGGCACTTTGTCCGCCAGCACTCAGCAGCCAACACCTGGGCCTTCAAATCCAATTTCCCCCTCAACCCCCTTTTATATATTGAGTACCACCCAGGAGAATCTGGCTCAATCAACTCCAGATGAGTGGCACTGTCTAAGAACCGCATAGTCAGACTCTGTTTCTCCTCAGAACACCTTCAGCATAACCCAAATGGTTTCCACTCCCACTTACGTGAACCACCCAAATCCCAAGACAGTGATTCCATTTGAAATGGATATAGGGATTACAGGGACACCCCGGCTCTGGGCAGCAAACTGAAGCCTCTTCTGCCATCTGCCTCAGAGGTGTGGTTCCGTCTTCTGGTCTCCTGGGGATGTGGTTTTTCCTCCTTATCCTGCCTTAAGAGGGCACGTGTTCACCTCTTCTTAGGTATCCTTACAATGGCACCTGTTGTAAAAAGGGGCACAACAAGGGAACCCTCCAACTGAGGGGTTAAAAAAACCACACCTTTGTAATATAGGGATAACATATTTCAACAAAATCTATTCAGTCATATACAAATCAAAATCTTGCGATTTATCATAACTAGCTTAAATCTACCAATTAAGAATCTATGCACAATGTGAATTTGAATAGGTACAGTACCTTTGAAAAATCTACAGAAATGCTTTACAGAAGGAATGCCTGCTATGGCTATTATTCAGACAATCTGAATATTAGAATAAGTTTTCTAGTAGTACATTTACACATTCATTTTTACACAAAACCAGTTTTGTCCCTAGATCACAATAATTTTCCAGTTACAACACCACAGCTAGAAACTTCACAGAGAAAGTACTCCCTTAGATTGAACCCATGATTGTTCTGAACAAGCTGTAGCTCATAACAGTTGTGTTCTCCACTTTGAGAACACAGTATTATAACTGATCTGAAGTGAGACAGAGAAAACTGATCTTTGATTTATACAGCACCAGCTTAAAAGTGTTCCCATAAGCAGCTGGGGTTTCCACTAACTTCAAGAAAAAACAATTGTTGGAATTACAGTATTGACCATATTAGTAGAATTATTTCTGGATAGAAAAGACAAACTTAATCAGATGTTTGATTAGATCACCCCAGGATAAGGTATTTCTTGATACTATTAAGCTATTACTGCTATCCAGTTAAAGCATGTGCAAAAACAGTTATTTTGGGGTTCAGCATCTACATCTGAAAGTGCCCACCTGTACATGGGTTTTTGCACAACAAGTAAACAATAAACACTAAGACAACCTTAGATCCCACAGACTAGCTCCAGGTAATATGATTCTAATGAAGAAGAGCTACCTAAGTAAGATTAGTATTTAAACGAGATGAAATTTAAGACATCAACCATAATCCTGGGGGATATTTTAACAAGACATAGAAAAGCAAAATAAATTATACTACAAATGACAGAACTTACTCCTTTACAGCATATGGAATGTCTTAACTTTTCAAATAAACCAAGCATACAGATGCGATAAGAACAAAAAGTGCACATAACAGTAGCAGCAATATTAGGTTTGGTTTTCCACAGTTACTGTACATATATTACATGACTGTTATAGAAATGGCACCACCTCAGACACTTCCCACATTTATGTTTAAGACTAACTTTAACCTCAATCACATATCCATCCTTTTGTTTCACTAAAACTTAAATATGTTGTTTAAAGACTGTATACAAATATTTACCATACATGTAACACAGGAGCTGCTTAACAGAAATTAATTACCCCCCACCTTTTAAATACAGGTATCAAGACAATCTTAAGGTGTACATTCTCTCAGGTGAGGGGCAGGGAAAGAAGGCATAATATCAAAAGATTAACATTAACAGTTTTCTTATGAGAAATCAGTAATTAGAAATAAAACCCGTGTTCCCATCAGACAGGATACATTAAGAAAAGACTAAGGATTGCAGAGAAAACAAAGTTTTTGGCTACTAACACAGTGAAATCACAGCAAATGATTCCTGTTAAGCAGATAAAATAATTATCTGTGCATAGATGTGAACTTTTGGTGGCTGACTTTTTGACAACAGTAAATAACAGAAAGAAGGGAGAGTAAGCCATCCCTGAAAAGCCAATCTGCACTCTTTTAAAAGTATAATACAAATTAATCCTAACCTTTGGGCTGTAACCTGAAAAATTTAGGTGACAAAAGAGGAAAAATAACCAAGGCATTGTGGATTATTTTATGTCTAATTCCTTTATTCGCTATCCCGTCATGGGTGTGATCCACATGCATCCACATTTTGCATGTGCGATCCACATAGGATCCACTCCCTCGGCCACCTCGGCGGCGGATCATGTGGATGCATGTGGATCTTCCATGCAAAAATAAATCAACAACTATTTTGAAAAAGGTTTTACCACTGTTACAAATGCTTTTCCATAAATGCCTGATGAACCAATTCTTCTTACCTTTCTATTTATTTATTCTTTATTTTTCATAAAATTTTCTCAAGGAGTCTGTACCACTTTAGACTCTGATACCTTTAATCCCTGTAAAACTGAGTGGCTTATGGTCCTGTTTTTACTCATCAACATTCCATTATCCTTATTTACCAACTTCTTCTGATTACTGTTTTTCTTAATGAATTTTTCTTAATGAACTATCTTCAGAAATATTCCTTGCTCGCCTTTTTGCTCTGCATCCTTTAAGCCTGATCACCTCTTCAACCAATCAGTGTTACATCTCTTCCCTATTCCCCACAAAAACCAAATATATTCAGAAGAGTCACCTATTAACCTTGGCTTCCAAAATCCCATAATTTATTTCTACTAGTTCCACTAATTTCCTGACCTCTTCTAAATTTTTATTCATCACTCCATGTATTTAACGCTCGCTACCATCCAGATAACTCAAAGGCAAAAAAAAAAAGCTTCCTTTTTAATTTTTCCCTACATTCTCAGGTTCTATCAATTCTATTTAATTCGCAGCAGAATTGCAATACACACAAAAACACATCCTAGCCACAGCCTTTAAAAAACCCTTCCTAATATCCTTTCTAGTAAATCAGTTTTATTCTCTGTCCCTTTTCCCAGTCTATTATCCGGTTTTGCTCTTTCATACTGCTCTTTTTTGGACCCTTACACCACTACCCGTGCCCTGGGCAACCCCACACTGCCACAGACAGAGGAATGCCGCCTGCCCTGCTATGCCCTGCCACAGGCACTCACCGTTTCCCGGCAACAAGAAACTAAACTCACTGTGCCACTTGTGGGGTTTTAGTTCCTTTTTTCCCGTGCTAGCAAAAACTTTCCCCAAGGCTGAAGTATTATCCACTCGGACTATTTTTGCTAACATACCAACTTGTCCCACCCCAAATCTCTCTCGGGTTTCCTTGGACCTTTTTCAAGGGTCCAAGTGCCAGCCAAAATTCCAACCGGTGTTTAACTATTGAATTTATTCTTCCCTCTCTTCTTTTTCTTACCCTTCTTTTCTTTTTCCCTAAAAGTTTGTGTCAGTGGCCAGGAAGAGGGGACAGGGTTTCCCCTTTTAGCAAGAGCATGTTTTGGGGTGGCCGCAGAGCTCGAGGCTATGCATGGTTCTCGGGCGGCTGCGCTAACGCCACCGCCGAGGTGGCCGAGGACAGGGTTGGATCCTATGTGGATCCTCGAGGAAGAAGTGGGGGTAGGGAGAAATGGTGACCACCGAGCAGGGAGAGGAGGGGCTTCGCCAGGAATCCTGCTTCCTTGTCACGTCCCTTTCCTCAAGATACATCATAATTCTTGCCCTATTCCACAATAGAACGTATCCCAGTTCATCTGGCTTGTTTATTTTCTCAGTTTTTTACTTACATGCACAGAGCCTCAAAATCCTATTTATCAAATGTACCAAACACAGGCCATATCAGATTCGATCTTACTTCCTTTCCTTCCCAAACCTTTGTGCATACAGACTCATCTAATTCCCTTCTCTCCTTGTTCTTGACATACCTGCACAAAGCCTGGCAAGTTCATGATTCGAATGTGCCCAACACCCGTCAAATTACGTGTTTCTCTATCTCCTTTCCTCCCCATACTTCCATGCAAAAATAAATCATTCTTTTCTTAGATTTCACCCTCCTCTTGGGACACTCCTGCCAATATTCCAACATCCATCCCAATGGGCTTCCCCTCAGGATCTTGGGAATCACCTCCACTGAGTCTTCCCTTAAGAGATCTTCCTGATCTTTACTAAAATACGATCCCATCCTTCCTGTGGCGCAGCAGTTGCAGGTCGCTGCACAAATTAAATCAAAAATCCCGAGTTTAGAAACTCGGTGCCATTAACCTACTGTTCCAGGTCCTGGAACTGACTGTCCTGTGTGTGACCGTCCTGTGGGTTCCTTTAATGGCGGGCTCTCAAATACAACTGTCACAGAAAAATTAAACGGACCTTCACTGGTCGCAGTCTGGAAGGCTTACCAGTCCCCAAACTCAAAAGGACGTCCCTTTCCTTCCAGCCCCCTTGTGACTGACACCCCGCTGTCGGGGAACACTCACACAGGTATCACTCGCTTCTCTCTCAACCGACCACGCCCCTTGCGGGACAGTGGAACCGCAGTTTTAAGGTCCGCACTTGCCTTGTGATAATATCACGTCTCATTCACACACACACACACACACACACACACACACATTTCATACACCTGGTCACCCCATCCAACTACACGATACTCACGGTCTCCTTTTCTCACGTGGGTTCTGCGTGCACGTCAACTTTTACAAGTGAAAAATCAAAAATACCGCGGTTCCAGAGACCCCCCTCTTGGGACCCTGCTGAGTTCCCAGAGCCCTTCCCTAAGCTAGCTTGTCCTACCCTCCACTGTTATGGTGTCTTTTGTTTTTTGGGTTCAGTTAGCCAGTTGGTTCCGCTGGACTTAACCTGATCTGCTGAGCTGCTTGTAACAGCGGGGTGTCTCTTGGTTGGAAACAGGGGTCCGCAGATCTCCCAAAACTGGCCCCGTGCTTAGGGCGCCAAAATTGTTATAAATGCCAATACAATATTCCAATTAAAATTATAATTTTGATTTATTAACAAAAAGATCGAATTACAGAATTTCGGTAAAACCACCCACAGCGGAGATACTTGACTATTTTTACCTGGGAAAATGTCAAGGGTGAACCGGGACGCAGTACCTGACCGACTGCCGTCTCCCCTAGGTTCACAAATTGGCCTTGTTTGGGGCTTAGTTTTTTTACACTTTATTCCGCCCCTGGCAAAAATTTCCTCATAGTCCCTTTGTGTCCAAGCTAGTTATTCAAATTCATAGTTGTCTCCAGCTTAGCTGGAAAGAGTTCCTTCTCTCTGGTGAGGTGTCAGTTTCTGATTTCTCGTGAATGTATTGACGCCCAGTTTTATGAATGGTAAAAGTTCATCTCTGGAGGTATGGGTGATGATTGTCCTCTAATGGTGGTGTTCTGATGTTGATGTTCGGATAAGGGTGTTAGCTGATGATGATGACTCTGCTATCCAGGGAGGAGAAGACAGCTTATCTTAGTGGGTCTTCTCCCAATGCTGAGGAGATGGCTGGTTTCCCATAAGTCCTTTGTCTCCTTTCTGAATGTTAAATTCCAGGGTGGTGTCTGCTTTTTGTTTTAACCAATTTTCAAGGCAGACTGAAACTTATATTCTCATATAATACATATATACAGTGATTTTCATAGTTTTAATATGTCATAACCTATAAGAACATGAATTAACATCCCATATTTTTCACACATGGAATTTTGCTGAAGAATTAGTCCCTTTGAGGGGGTTTCTAGGAACAAATACGCTTCATCTGTTAGGCTTTAATCCTAGTATAGTGATATTTTTGCGATCTTAAGTTTTTCACAGATCTTAGTCAGCTTTTTTCCATAATAGAGAACATCTAGCTATTTTGACTTCAGTTTCTGTGTTTTTCACCAGCTCCTGCCTAAGCTCACTTACCATGAGAAGGTGACTGTGCTGCTTGTCTACAATGGAACTTCTATGCTGGAGTCACACAAATGGAAATTGAAGCGCTTCATGAGACGGCATCGGCGGCTTACAAGGATGAATGAATAGTGGTATATGGCTATAGATACATAGTTCTACAGAAATATTTTATATCTCTTTCTTGAAACATCTTTCAAGAATTCAGTAATTGTCAAAGGAAGACTCTCAAAGAACTGATAATTGAGAACTTTGGGTCTTAAAACTTACACAAATGTTTGACAGATTTGCAATGCATTATTTTCTTTTTCAAGTCTTTCATAGTTGTCACCTTCTCCCAATAACCTACTTTTCTCAATAGTAGGTGTAACTAAAAAAAATTCTGTTTTCTATTCTGTCAGTTAATGCAGCATCAGAAGTGCAGGTGATTTTTCTATATTATCCCGGGCTTAGTTTGTGACTGGCTTTTTTAAGAGGTTGCTTTTTTTTTTCCAAAAATTGGAATTTACTTTTGATAAATAATTTTACTTCACCACAGATATGGATATTATCCCATTTCTTTATTGAACTGCAATTTAAAAAAAATAATTCAGGTGATCTGTAGAAAAAAATGGTTTGTAATGGTTTGTTTTGCAAAAATAAACTTGAAATTAATAAAAATAATATGATTTATTAATATATTATTGTTGAGTATACTTTCTCTCAAAATTAATAAATAAATATAGTAACATTTCATTTTGTAGTGCTTCTAGCAAGTCTCTTAGCAAGGAGACTAACAGATTCCAGGTCTTCCTGAAACAGTGACCTAGTGAGCTTGCAGAAGTAATACTAAGCAATATATAATTTCTTGTGTGTTTATTTTTCTAAGTAAAACTTGATACAGTTTTGATGATACAGAAAATAGAGATGCAGATTTGATATGTAAGTTAAACGCAGGAGGATTTTACAAGGGGTCAGTGGCAGTGATTGGAGTGATTGTACAGTCAACTGCTTTTCAACAGAAAACCATAAAAATTTTTAATGGACTGTGTTTGCCATAACTGTTAAGCATTTGGAAATGCAGGTTACAGCAGAATGTTGGACACCTAAAACAAAATCCTGATTATTAAGTTAACTATTAAATAAGTAAAATTAAACAATTCAATGTCTGCTTTGATTGGGTGTTTTTCTTAACAGCATCCTTGCAATGAACATTGCTAGTGAAACTGGTATGTCAGGCTTTGATATTCATGTATTTGAAATAAAATAACCCCCTAGAAAATACGAGCTGAAATCTGGAAGGTTTTAGATATTAAAGGATAAGTATTGTAATTGTTCTTTTGAATAGATAGATGAGCCTTCAGTGCAGTGGAGAACCACACATTCTTGTTACTGCAGGCCAGTGTTGGTCAGTGGATTTGTCTGACTGTGAAATGAGTTCCTGGAGCATTTCTATGATGATTAGAGTCCCAACACAAGTTCTGAACAGAAGGTATAAAAGTGTGGAAACTCAGGCTGTAATCCAGAGTTGGTTTGGTCAGCAGAGCATCTTTGACATAATTGAGGCTACAGGCCTATCTGTCTGTCCTCTGTATTGAAAGATCTTGGTTTTAAAAGTATTCTTGAAAATTGTCTATTATTGGGGAGTTTCTCCATGTGAATGGTTTCTTTTCCTTTACCCTCTGTTAGTATTGTTGCTGTTACTGTTCACTGTCATATCTCATTGCTGTTTGCACTGAATAGTTCTTATCTCTTTTAGCCCGTGATCTTTGTCTTTCGTGCATCCAGTTCTCCTCTCCAGCATACTGCAGGGGGAGGGGAAAATGGAGCAAGAGAACCATGTCTGGTCTGGAGAGTCTTGTGGGGGCAAGAATTGGACGGTACCATTCCTAAACCAGGACAGATGGGCACAGTGTCTGTCTGATGGAAGGTGTCTAACAAGAGCTACATCATGGGAAGCAGGGGAGGGGGAACCTTGGCACTCCAGCTTCTCTGGAAATAACTGAGCCAGAATTACTTTCTTCACTTCTGACTCACTAAAAAACACAGTGTCCAAAATTACTTTTCCTGGAACTTATTGTCTGGAAGCATTTTTTTCCCCATACCTTGCTAATTAATAATAAAACCAGAATTCAGTACACTGTAATTTGTGAGAGAGAGGATGTGTGGAAGGGAATTAATACTCCTCTGCTCCAAGAAAAATCCTTCATCTGCTCCTGCCTAAACATCTGAAAATCACAATCAAACTGTTTCTATGCTATTGCACCCAGACTAGGCTTGCCAAAAGCCGTGTTTCTACGAGGCTCATTGATCCAGTGTCCTTTGCATATTCCAATAGCATGGGTGAAGGGCAGTTTTTTGTAGCAGGGGCTGATCTAGTAGTTGCTGTAACCTCATTTTACTTTGATGCTAACTTCAGCCATTTGCAAGGCTGAACTAGTAGGGAGAGGGGAGGTAAGTGCAGAAAGATATTTTTAGCCACTGAAAGCTTTTCAGGCTTGACTCTAGCAGTGTGGAAAGCGAGCAGGGAAAGCATGGAAAAGTAAGGATCAGTAACGTGGTAGAGGCAGAAGTAACAGAGGTGATAAGTAGCACTACAGCAGCCTACCTACTAGCCTCTCATGTAGCACAGCTCTTTCCAAGTGGTGTAATCCTCTGACACCAGTTCCCATCTTTATGCTTTCCACCACATTCCTCCAGCTTTTCTCCACTAATCTGCTAATCTGAAATAATTCCCCAGTTGCCAGTCTTTGTTCTGTTCATCTGTTACCCCCACTAGGACAATGGGGGGTTTTTGGACACTTGTACTGGTTTTGGCTGGGATAATTTTCTTCACAGAAGTTTGTATGGAGTTATGTTTCAGTTTTGTGACCAGAACACTGTTGGTTACATAGGGATGTTTTTACTACTGCTGGGCAGTGCTTTGCACTGCACTGATGCCTTTTGTGTTTCTAACACTGTCCCACTAGCGTAAGAAGTTTGCAAGGAGCCGGGAGGGCACACAGGTGGGACAACTGACCAAAAGGCTATGTCATGCTGTATGATATCAGCAGTAAAAACTAGGGGAAAAAACTAGGGGTGTTTGGGGTTATGTCTTCTGAACTATGTATGGTGGAACCTTGCTTTTGTGGAGGAATAGCTGAACACATGCCTGTTGATGGAAAATAGTGGTTGATTTGCTTGTTTTGCCTTGCTTGTGCACACAGCTATTGCTTTTTAAATTAAACTGTTTTTGTCTCAACCCAGAAGTTCTCTCACTTTCACCATTCTGATTCTGTGACCTGAGCCACAGGGGGAGGATGGCTGTGTGGCCCTGAGCTGCAGCCCAGGAATAACCCACAGCAACAGTGTATGTTGGTCTCAAAATGTGATATTATACCTGCTGTTTTTGCACCCGGAGCTAAATAAGATCTTTGCAAATAACTTGGCTTGTTGTGGATTCATAGAAGAGCAAGTCATCTACTCACAGACTGACCTCTTTGGAAAGCATGGTGATGGGAACATGGCAAGTTAGCTGGAAAAGTATGACAGACTTCACTTCTTTGGCGATAAGAAACCATGCATAGCAGTGGACAAAGCTGATTTTGCAGGAAGCAAGGGAAGAAATGATAACTCAGAAGATGGTGGCAGAAGATATCAAGGAGCCACGGAAAAGAACAGAAGAGTGCACAAGTAACAGGTAATATGGATGGTTCAAAGTGAATTTGGATCACATAATTTAAAGGGGAAAGATGTGCAATTCACCTTCCCAATTTATAACCAAAGCTCTAGACTGTGAACATTACAGCTCGACCTTAACTGCAGTCCATGAACAGTGTTTTTCCTCAGTTTGGGTCACATAATAGGTTTTTCATGGACAATAAAGGGATTTTTGGATGGTTGGGTTATGCTTTTTTTTGTTGGTTGGTTGGTTTGGTGGTTTGGGTTTTTGCAGGTTTTATTTGTTTTGTTGGTTATGTTGTTCATTTTCCTGATGAATTACAAACACAGTGTAAATCCAAAGCAGATGATCAGGACAAAGAGTGCAAAGGGACTTCTCAGATACCACCAAGACTACCAGCCTCATTTTGTCCTGCAGTGATGCTTAAAGGACTGTTCAGATGAAAAGCCACTGATTTTACAGTTTTCTGTGGGCCCTAGCAGCTGAGGAATCTGGTTCTGCTTTAGGTTTGTTACTGAACTGTACTGTCCACAAAGAACTCTCCTGGTCAGAGTTTTTGTAGTATTTAAAGTACACTTTGCTGTATAAAATATACTGGCTTTGTGCTAATATATTTAAAGTCGTAGAGTTGCCAATGCACATTCAATTCCCTAAGCATTAGTATGTCAGAAATCATACTAATGATTTAATTAAAAATTAAAATAATTCATAAAAAATTATTGCAGTAGCTTATATTGGGGAGAATCCTTTATTTCAGTTTGAATAAATTTGCAGTAAGGCTGTCCCCCTTGAAGGGTTTGTTTAAAAATAATACCCCTAAGAAACATGGCTTATTAGATGTAAGAGTTGAATGTGGTTTAGCTTCTAGATAAGGCCTGGCTTATTTCATGCAATGCAGGAAAGCAGAGGCAGTGATTTGTCACTAGCATTGCACAGGCTAATAATACAACTGTGGTTTGTATTTTTTGATAGAGCAGTTATGCATGGCTTTTCATAGACCCTCAAAATGTTCTTTCTGCTTGGAAACATTGTTCAAGGCCACGAAAGCAGTCATTAACACCAGAAGAGCCCACACTGCTGTTATGTGGAAAGCTCTAATTTACCTTACATCTGTGTCTTCTGAAACTTTTGCTGCTTTGTGGCCCCTGCCTATTAGCCAAAAGAAAGAAAAAGCCATTGAGAAAGTCCAAGACTTTTCTCTGGAGCTTTTTAGCACAGTGTTGGAAGGGCTCTGATATTGTCTGTGCACATTGGTTTCTTTCTCCATGTGTTCTGAATTCCAAGAGGACATTTTTGGATCTTGTAATTGTGAACTGCCCTTTATGTACTCAGTGATTCTGCTTGTGCTGTGGTTTACACATTCCATTTCCTTTGTATCTTTCACTGTACAGACAGGCATTATGTGGCCTAAGAGGCAATAGACTCTTGCCACAGTATGAAACAGAGGCTGGTGGAGTTTGATATGTAAAGTGGTAGGATATTTATCAATTATCAGTTGAGGGCCACAAGCCAGTAAAAATACAGCAACAGTTGTAGCAATTTCAAAAATACAAGGTGAAAGCAATAGGGACTTTAGCTCACCCCAATAGCCATGGATAAACTAGAAAAATACTGTGTGTAATCTGAGCCAGAAAACTACTGTGTGTGAAATAAATGTCTGTTAAGGGTTAGAACTGACAGCAGTCAAGACCTCTTTTTGAAACGGGAAGATTTCCACAATACCTGTGGAAGTGTTTGAGGAGGTATTTTAGGGGTCAGAGAGTTTCTCAGCTGAGGAGAACATGGCAGTGAAAGTATGATAGCTGAAAAATTCTTGCCATTGTTAAAGCTTCCTCTGCTATAAGGGATTCCCATAAAGCGTTCTCAAGCAAGTACAGTTCTGACAATTGGGCATTTGCATTAAGTTACTGCTGAAGAAATTTTTCTGTGGCTGAGCACAGTGTGAGGAGCTCAACCTGAAAGAGATTTTGTTTCAAAAGCAAAAGTCATTGAAAAAGTAGCGATTGTTACAGAGCTCTGATGCATAAATGAAACCTTAGACTTTTTAGCCTTGGAAGAGTGAGTGCTGAACAACATTGTTATAGACTCTTATGGTGATGAAAATTATCCGGGTCACCCAGCAGGCAGATTCAGAAAGCCAACCTTCTTTGTATGTGGCTTTCCGAAGACCCTGCAGGCATTTAACCAGACTTTTAGGACATTTTGTGGTGTGTTTCCTTTCATTTTCCTTGGCAGAGAGGAAAAATAAAAGTACAGGAAACCCTTACAACCTTGTTGAAAATTTTGTGCTCTCAGAATCAGTAGGTCTGTGTTCAGGGTCACACTTTGCCATGCCACTACTGCCAGCACCTCTGTGGTGCACCCAAGTCTTTGCATGACGTACCCATTCCTACTCAAAATTTATACCACTCCTGGCAAGACCCATCTGTACAATGTACTACATCTCAGTGGTTGGAAACATCCTTCTAAGGCCTTCTCTAAATTAGGCAGATTTTGGTAGCTGTTCAATTTACAGCACTAAAAGCTCAAGATGATCGGTAAATTTTTGGAAAGTCTTTTATGATGGGATTGCAAGGGAGTGAGGCCAGTGCCACAGTCCTGTGTTCCTTACTCATAAAATCAATGACAAGCTGAAAAAAGGAAATGTTATGCTAAGGGGTTTTTTTTTAATCTGTTCTTTAGCCATCCAACATAGAAAAACTCCAACTCAGCATCAAGTCAAATCTGGAAGCTGCTTACAAGTTTTGTTCCAGCTGCAGATGGCAGTCTTCAAGCCATTTGTCCCTGTCTGCATTGCTGGAAGGTTAAATGTTCCCTTGGATCCAGGGCTCATCTTGCAGTCATATCCCCATGCCCATGCACCAGGTTAAGTTAGTTTCTGTAAGTGGTTATTTTCAGTAACTGTGATGCCATTGACAGTGCATGTCAGGGAGTTTTTTGGCACCCTGGCTCAGGATACCTTGCCTTTCTGAGGCCAAGCAGATACTTTTTATCTCCATCCACCAGTGAACCCTCCAAAGCCATGGAAAGCCCAAGGCAGCAGTGTGGCTGCACAGGCTGAAGCATCGTTTGCTCACTGAGCAGCTGTATGGTATGAGGGAGAGCCCCATTCTGAGCTCAAAAGTCATGGAGCACTGGGAGACAGATTTAATGGGAGCTTGAGCATGCAGGTGATGGGTCACTTTTTCCTGATTACAAGTTGTGTCTCTGTCTTTCTACTGTATTTGTAGAAGGACTGCCTGGGAAAACATCCTGAAATGTAGAGAAAATCTCTAAATTATGACTAGCAACACTTAAAAGCTTTGAAGCTGGTTCACACACTGCTCAATCCATTAATTTCATAATGTGCAGAATTTTTTTTTTAGTCATTCAGGCTGGTTTACATGACTGCTGCATGACTCCAGTCACTTTCAGGGTTTTTATTCAGTTTTTCTTTATTTGGACAATATATATACACATATGTACAAAACCATCTATGCCTACTTTTTTTTTTTTCTTTTCCTTTTCTTACAATTTCATGTGAATTACAAAACAGGACAGCAAAATAACTTATAAAGAATACGAATACTGTACAAAAATAAAACTGATTAAACTGTTGGGAGTTAGTATTTTACATTGTTACAGATCACTGGTTTGTAGAACAGCATTTTGAATTATGTGTCCAGTCTGATGCATGCTGGCGTAAGTCCATCTGCAAGCTGAAAACAGATCTGTAATGTTGGTCATGAAAAAAGTTCAAGAAGAAGAATGTTATATAGCTATAATCTTTAAATCCATGACTTCTTTATACTAATGGACTTTCTTAATCAAGACGAGGAGCTGTCCTAACTTCAGCACTATTAAGTACTTCCAAAATTGTACAAGTACATACAGTATTAGAGAACCTGATTTTCCTTTTCTTTTCCAACACTTGCAACACTATTCAAAACTCAACTTCAAAATGCAAGATCTAACCTGCAGTTTGTTTTAGATGTTAAAGCCATTGTTTGCTTTTACTGAAAGGAAAAAAAAACCAAACCAAATAAACGAAACAGTACAATGATATCCCCAAACCTGGTAATTCCCAATGCATTCTGCTAGTGATTAATGAATCACATTAATCCTGTCTGTGCAATGCTGAAATACACCATACATTACCATTTAGGAAGGGTTTCTTTCAGAAACAGGATCTTCACTGGCAGTAGTGACACATGTCCCATTGTCCCACGGACTAAAGTACCTCCTGTCTACATCAGACTTTGCAGGAACATTTCTTTAAGTGTGTGCTCTATCCCAAATACATGACATGGAAATCATAAAGCTGGCCATTTACTTCCATGTATCAGTTAATCCTGGTAGGTAAGTCACCAAAACTTTTACATACTGATTTAGAACTGCTTATCAGCTGTGGCTTCTAGTTGTGGTTGACTAGATGTGAGGATCTCTGGTATTTCACAGGATCAAGGCTTTAATTTTCCAAGTGCCGCATTTGTCCCACAAAATGGCAACAATCCAGACTGCAGGACGGAGACTTGAAATCTAGCTTGATCTTCAGAGAGAAGAACAAAGATGAAAACAAATGCACCTTTGAATCTCATCTGCTGCTCGTGGGCCTGTCCCTACTCCACAAAGCAGCATTAACAGTACTGGTAAGCAGAACACTTTCTGTGTTTCTAGATCAGTAGAAACACCAACACTACCAGTTTTTATTATAAAGAACCTATGTCCCTATGACTCAATCTGAATACAAGAAATTAAAGTTTGGTTTCTAACATAAATGTTTCAAAAACGTGAAACGGAGGTAGAAAGTGTGCTTGGTTTCCTGATGTTTTCACTGAAGAAAACACATCCCTTTTTATACCACAGACTGTTCAATATCCCCAATGCTTTAAAAGTTCTCTTTACATAGACAAAATCTATCATGAACTACACAGGTAAAAACACAGTATGCAAATTGATTTCTAATGCTGAAAGCCATATACAACTGTAGAGGAAAACACTCTACTCTCCGAGTAAATTTTTAATGTTTGTTTCTAAGAAGCAAGCTTTTTATCAGCTCAAACAGTAAGATACTGTAATTGCAGGTGTGCTGACAAGATCTTTTATGTACAGAATTTTACAAGAGGACCTAAATTCATCTGCAGTGGAAACACTTTGGGTTTCAGTGTAAATACTCATAAAATGAATTTTGCCCTATGTCTCTGTAGCGGGACTGCACCTTCCCTTCCTCTTCTGCAGGAAGGGGTAAAAACCAAAAGGAAGAACATTTCTGGAAAAAAAATAATGTGTAAACAGAATTCTCCCCCTTTATGCAACTGGGGAGGGGAAAAGCATTTATCACTGATAACCTCTTAAATGTCAAGCTTTTAGCATTAAAAATTTGAAATATTCACTAATGACCACATCTGAAAGTTTTCATTTAGTGATCTTTCTGCTCCTTTTAAAGACAAAAAAAATAGCTTTAAAATAAAAGTTACCATTGCTTCTATCAGCATTTGATGTGCTGTGCATGACACGGGTATAAAGTACTAAGAGAAGCTTATGTCATAAAGGAGTATTGCAAGACTCCTTCTGTATTTCAAATTAGCTTGTGGTATTCCCCCATACTCCAGAGAAAGAGCAATCAAGAGATAAAGGAGAGCTTCCAAAGTGCTCCTTACAGTAATTTTAGGTGTTTCCATTGGCAGAGTGCTCTTAAGAAAAGGTCTACTCTCTCCATAAACACACATTACTCCCTATGACTCCAAGGGAGTGAGGCCATGGTATGAAGAGAATAAATCTTTAAGGCAAGTGTAGGAAGAGAAAAAAAGCCTTTTAAAAAGCAGCAGTTTGTAAAGATGGTAGCTGCTTTGTAGACCCACTCAAACAAACCACACTAGAATAAAGCACTGTTAGTGGCATTTCTTTAGTACAGTACCATATTACTGACAAGTAAAGTATAAGATCACATGAGAGACATATGCTTCAGCTCCCACATGCCCATCATATTATCTAGACTGGGTTGTATTTTTCCAGGTAAGTGAATAACAGAGCTAAATACACACACAGTCAGAAAATTACTGAGCTCTTTATGGGGACTTTTTTCCTTTAAGTATCTTCTTGAATCATAAATGTTTTTACTGGAAATGTCCAGCTGATATTCAAAAGTATAGTTAATACAAAGAAAAATTAAAAATACCTACTTACTTTAATGGGCCTTATTGAGTATAAATTCACCTTATTTCAGTATATCAATCAAATGCTATTGCTAACATATGTAATGTTTCTCTTAATTGTCTCTTTAAGTGCAGGATCGCAGAAGATACACAGAAGTAAACCCACTTCTACAATATGCTATGGACTTTTTATCTGAGTTATTTATGGGACTCGGAAAGTGTTTTTACTCGACAGACTCTAAATACAAGCAGCATTACACTGTTCAACAAAACATGTTCATGACACAGCAATCACAAAGACTTCGGGGTCATGCTACTGTGGTGGCACAGGCCAGACCGCCCAGTCATATGTATGTACACCAATATCAACGCATAATATTGGAAGAGGTGATTACCTCCTTGATGGCCATCCCTTCCCTCCTTTCACCCTACACTCCACTTGTTCCAGACTGTTGTTCTCAGGGCAGAGCCACAAGGTGGAAGATGGGGAGGGGGAGGGATACTGAATACTTTTTTTTTTTTTTTTAATGCCGGCTATATCTGCTTTTGGACAGTGAGGGTGACCGGCACCGCAGTGGATGCTCATGCTCTGGCACCATGGCCTACATCCTCGCCACAGCCTGCCTTTTCCCTACTCCTTCCCCAGGGCCAGCCCTGCCTTCACAAGGAACTGCTGGAACTGGACTTTTTGGATCGCTTGATCATGCTGGGGTGGAATTCAGTGTGGCGGCGGGCGTGCTTGGTCAGGTGGTCGCTCCGCATGAACCGCTTCTCGCAGAGGGGGCACCGGAACTGTTTCTCACCAGTGTGGGTTCGGTAGTGCCGTGTGAGCTCATCAGAGCGGGAGAACTTTTTAAGGCAGTCAGGCCACGTGCAGGGGAATGGCCTCTCACCTGTAGGGAAGAAAGGATGACAAGAGACTTAGGGGGGCAGGGATAATGCAGATCGGCACATACCAGCTTTGCTGAGGAGCCAGAGAACATGCTGCTGAGGAAAAAAAGCTGCTTTGTTTCCTGCCGTGGTGCCAGTGTCTGTGGAGTTGTTGTTAACTCACTTCATCAGGTTTCAGTCTCACCTCCAGCAGAAGCTGAAAACCCCTCCAAACACATGAAACTCACATTCTAAAGCAAAACCTTACATGACCTGAAGACTTGTCAAAACAACAGATGAGCTCTGCCTGTGCTTGTATGTTTTTTCATGTTGGTCTCACTGCAGTAGCTTGGGAAAGGTGTGCCAGAATTATTCCTCTGACACTTCCATTCCACTGAATTATTTGTAAATTAGAAAGTGATGTAAGTTAGAAAATGATGCAAAAAAAAATCGTTCACCTAGGACAAATTCTTCCAGCCCAGGAAGAAATGAGTGGGGAGGCATCGTGGAGAACGGTGAAGCCTTGGGGCTGCAAACATGTAGAGCAAAACTGCTGCACCTGCAGCAGGTAGTCCCACGTTCCCCTTTCAGCCCTTCTTCTAGAAATCCAGTATCTTCCAGCAAATATTAATCTCTTAGACAGCTAATTTGAAGACAGGAAAAACACTTTATTATTCACACCCTATTGGAATAAATGCTTGCTATAACGATGAAAAACCCAAACACCTTAACCTAAATGACACCACAACTTTGGCTTTACAAAACAAGGGTTCAAGGACTGAAGAGCACTCACATCCCTACAGTTCACCTCTGTGGGTTGCACAGACTTTGCCTTCAGGCCTGCCTGAGCCTGGTGGAGGCAGACCTGCCAACCATTGTGAGCTGGGGCTATTTTGTTTGTTATAAATGCATTTCTTGGCCCCCTGATGTATGGTTTTAGACATGGTTGGAAGACCTTCTGAACAACTATCACCTGTATAAAACAAATTAATTAAAACAGTATGTAGGGTCATGAGTGCATGAAGGCTGTGGCCGCAGCTACACACTGGAGCAACACCAGGAGCTGTACAGAGGCCTTGTATCACCCTTTGCCAGTGTTAGCCCTTAGCATCTGAGGCAAGCATTTCACTTGTACTGCTCTTTTGCAATCTATCTCATGGTTTCTGTCACAGCTCCTGGAGGCAGGTGGCAGTGGGAGGTGCAGAACAGCTTGCTTGCTGCCCCTGGGAGTGTGGGAGAAGTGCAATATATCTTGCACGAGTGGAATTATCTAGTATATGCCTCTGTAAGGCACTTAAACCCCAGAGCAGCAGGAGCAACTGAGGCACCCTGCCTCATTCCCTGGAAACCACATTTCCAACCATCCACCTCAGAACAGCACTTCAGTGTGCAGAAGTGCCCAACTGTAAACAGGGAGATTAGGGGCCTAGGCTGGATAACAAGCATCAGTCTTTGGGGAGCAGCACCTACATTTCAGGCATGGTAGTATCCAACCTGACTGTCTAAAAGTAGTGCTTAAGATCTGGCCTCAAGCAGCTTTTCAGAAACTGAACTCATCCTCCACACCCTCCTGGAATTTTAGGTGGAAAGAAAAAATGAAGCCCTGCTTCTGGAATTCCCTCTGACACAACAGGAGCAGTATCACCTCCACCACAGCTACCCCAAACATCCATTGCACATGCCAGAGAAAAGCAGAGGAAAGGTTATACAGTGTAACCAACTAAGCTTTAGGGAAAGGCAGGGCTTGCTCAGGATCCCTCGAGGATCACCTCACCTGCTGTGCTTTTGGTACTGTACTCTGCAGGGAGTGAGCCCTGGGCTCAGCTGGGGGAGGACACAGGTCTTCAGGGGTCATCTCTGAGCCTGAGAATTCACTGCTCCCCCTGGTCACAAAGCTTTAAGAGATGACACCTCAGTGACAGTTTCAATAGGTGCAAGGCAGGCATGGACTGTGTCCATAGGAAGCACTTAAAGCAAGGCAGAGATGGCTGATGGCATGTGATAGCCATCCACTCAATAAAGCTAGTGGCTGTATCTGCTGTATTTGACAGGCTTTCTTTTTGCAGCAGCAGATATGTCAGTGGCAGAGCTCTGAGAAAACAAGTCTTGCAGCTCATATACTTGCTGGGTAGGCAGTGGTTTAGAGAGCCGCAGTGCAAGCCAGTGCTGCCTCCATCTGGGGATACAGATTTCTGTGTCAGCTCAGACAAGGCTTATCTTTTTATTCACAATTTTTGGGGGTAGTAATGCTAAAGCTTGAAACAGCAGAATGAAACATGAACACACAGTGCTGTTATACACGGTTCCCCTTAGTGGCTGTATGCTACTGACTTTTTAAGTTATGCCTCCAATGGGGTTTTCCATTGGGAGATGAAGGAAAGGTTAGTAGTACAACATGATAATTTGAAACAATGTGTGATTAGATCCTAACACAACAGACACACAAAATAAACAATTTTCTAAAAAAAAAAAAAGAAAAAAAAAAAAAAAGGTGAGTGTGTATATACACAGATATGCAGGGCAGCTTACAGAAGTAAAAAGTGAATGAAAATCTGATTTATAGATAACAGGAACAGGTGCAAATCACATAGATATAAAAGTCGTAAAGATGTACATCACATGGATGTAAAGGTCTTTGCAGATCCTTTTAAACTTAACCCTCTTGCTACATCTGCCATTTTTGACTTGTTCCTTCTCCCCTCCTTCTACGACAAAAAAAAATTGGTCTTTCTGTGCAAATTTAAACTCTATTAAACCAAGCTATTTTGTATGACCTGAGGCGGGTCCACTTAATTCTGAACAGACAAAAAGATAATCTTTTTCTTCCTACCCTGGGATATTTCAGATTTTCCCACACTGCACTCTTATGTAGAAAAGGTTTCTGAAAAAAGATTACCGGGTGGGCATTAGCAGACTCATTAACAAAAGTACAGTCATTAGTGGTATCCTGATCAGTTATCTGCCTTTTCACCACAAAATGCTGCTTTATGTGTGAATGACTGAGGTTAAGAGCTGCAGTTCACGGCAGCTTTAATACACAGAATATCTGCTGTCTCAGGTATCTCTCACTTTTCTCCCCAGTTATTTGCCCCATGCACCCTGAATGAGCAATTTCCTGTGGGACACTGGACTTTGACTGAGTGTCTACCTGCAAGATATTCTGGTGAAGATAAATCTTCAGGGCAGACAGATTTGGAGGCCTTTCAAGCAAGCATTTTGCTCTTCAGAGATATTCCAAAATCAGATCATTAAAACACATGGCAACCAGATACAGATACTGGTGCAGAGAAAGATCAGCAGTGAGGAAGTTATGGACTATATGCCTAAACTAACGCTTTCTGGAACACTTAAACCATAGTCATCCAACCACACAACAGATCAAAGAGGTGGGAGAGGTGATGGATGGGTTCCAGCAAGGGGTTATTTAGCCAGGATTTAGGATTAAACACAAGAAGTTGGTTCAAGTATTAAAAAATGCTGCTTTCAGCAAGTATTCAGGATGTTCTGACATCCTTAAAACTACCACTCAGCAGCTGCTTGGACATACAGGTGTTTTGAGTCTCTTTCAAAAGTCCAGATGCAAAACCACCTGCTACAACCTGCTGCTGCTGAGTGTGAATTCCAGGAAAACTGTCTTGCTGTTATCTCCCTGTGACACAGTATCAGATGCAAGGGGTGCCCTTTTAGCTTCTGTCAGAGCACAAACCTCCTTGACTGTTACAAAAGGCTTTCTCTGAGGGACTGTGCCTCCATACACATAAACGGAGAAAGAGATGAGGCCGGTAAGCTACATGGGAGAGGAAGGATCTTTCCAAACCTCACCAGAGAGTTAAATCTATGCTTTCGTAGCTGAGACGAGAGCCCTCAGCAGTATGTTCTTGGATATGTGAGACAGGTTCCTAGCTCTTCTCCTTTCCTGGCTTATCTTCATATGAACTTCCTCCATTTTGCAGTAATACTTGAGTACTAACTGAACAATGGAGAGAGGCCAACTCCTAGCCTGGTGCTTAGGGCACTTACCTGGGATTAAAGGACACTGGGTTTAAGTTCCTGTCCCGTATGAATAATCAAATTTCCTTGCTAAGAGGAAACAGCTTTGACAGGGAAAGGAAGAATCCAATTTTACATGCATTCAGAAATATAACAACATTTGATATTTCATTCTGAATTTATTAGCCAGTGTTTCAACAGACTTTCCCCTCAAGTTTACGGTATTTTTCGAGTGCTCTCAGGCTATGCACATTCATCATACCTAAATACAGATGGTGAACTACTACAAGTGAACAGTGTCTGAAGTATTCTTTTCCATCACTCCCTCAGACCCCATTTCTTTAATATCTAATTGGCCCTTCATTGCTCTTCCAGCTGCAGGCTTGGAAGGTGTTCAAGGCCAGAAGCACAGGAGCAGTAGTTTGGTGCACAACAACATAGCAACCAACAAAGAAGAACAAAGGAATTTCTGCAGCAATCCTAACACCTGGGGCTGCAAGAAACAGGCTAACAAGAGCAGTAACATGCACCACATGCCAAAGTGCCACAGCACAAACAGTGTACAGAACTCTGTAAAGCTGCAATTTCAATACATCCATCTGGAAGCTGGAACTGTGCTTTTATGGGTAATGCCTACCCACTGCTTCTGTCCTATGTGTGAACTTTGTCATGCTGACTCAATAAACTTTTCTGGAGCTCTTTCTCATAAATGACACATATACCTGCTTAAAATCTTAATTTTTTATCAGAAAACAAGACAACTGGGACAACTTTGAACCTAATCTTGAGGATTTCTACCTACCCTACTCAGCTGGCAAGACTCCCAGTCAGGATCATCATGTTTCTCCAAGACCTGGAAACATGCCCATTAGAACTCTAGCAATTTGTGCATTTTCATTCACCATGGTATTTCACATGGCAATCTGAATTTAACAAAAAAATATGTTGTTGACTCCACTTTTTGCTCTTGGGTTCTATTCTACAGGATCTGGCTAAAGTGACATAGCATGAGCTGGATAGGAGGGTCTTAAAATGCTAAATTTCGGATTATGCTCAAACAAAATTACCAAGAAAGATCTCAGTGAACAGAGGACTGTCAGCATATCAGCATCTCTAGTCTGTTGCGTGAGATAATCTAGAACACAAATAACAAAGCAGTACAGTTGAATCAAACCGATACAGGGGCTAGTCAAACACCATGATATCTGGACAACAGCAACAGGCAGCAGCAGTGCCTGTTCTTACTCTCTGCTAGAAATGCTCCTACACTTCCCTGTGCAGAGTGTCAGCCTTTGGGTTCACACCTCTCCTGAGCCCTGGGTCTGAGCACTAGTGAGAGCCAAATGGTGAGAGCACCTCAGAGTGCATCAGCTGCCTGGTGTAACAAAACTCTTAGCATTGTCTAGAACCACTTTATATGATGATACAGTTGGCTGAAAAGCTTAGCTGAAGAGGGAGAACTTTTCCCACATCTGGGTTTTGAGCATCTAAACTCTTAATTAAGGGCACCTGATGTGTATGTGAAATTCCCATCAATCCTCAGCCTCCCCAGGCAAGTAAACCTACAAGTCCCATAGGAGAAAGCATCTCACAAGCTACATGTATGATACCTTACTGGTCAGGAAGGAGGGACAGAGAAGATCTGGTCTCAGTGGTCATGCGCCTTTAACTGGATTATATTCACACTATGATAGCAAACATGAACTTCATACAGCTGGTTTCTCCTGTCAGTTTCTCTCCCTGCCTTTTGCCCTGCACTCTCCAGCCAGGCCTCCTGAATGAGATTGCTTGTTTGTTCTTGTACACCTTCATTTTCCCACGAAATCTCTGGCCTGCACATCCCTCTCTATTAAGCTGTTCCCCCTTCTCCGTCTTCGAGGCTAATAATAACCATACACAACACCTGTCATAAACAAACCTCTAAACCCACCTATTTAGAGAATTCCATGCATTTTGAAGGTAACTCTGCATATCTGCTGTTGCTTGTCACATGGATTCTTCTTCTTTTCCTGACCTCTGTACCACTTCTAGGGCTTGGGATCTCACCTAGGCCTAGCAGCACAAGCAAGGGGATTGTTTGCACAACTACGATGTGCAGTGCCATCTGCTGATCTCTTTCTGTAAAGTTCAACACAAAAGACAATCTCTGATGGCTAATTTGGGCCTTCTGGAAATTGAACTTGCATTATCATCAAAGGTCCAAACTTCAAGCAAACAGTTATACAAACATTTTTAGTATCTGAAATATGGAATGTTTGAACCAACAAGTTCAAAGAATGCTTAATAAGATACAGACCTCTAACCTCTGAGCATTAAAGTTTTTGCCTTCTATCGTTGTACCTTGATTTGGTATTTTGTTTCTTGCTTTGTGTAAGGCTACCAAAGATGAATTCATGAGTTTTTAGATTCCCAGTCACTACACAGAAAGGATCCAGAGCTTCCCAGCTTGCTTGGTTAGGATTCATGAATAAAGAGAACTGTGAGTACACACAAACTTCATGGGTGTGAACAGAAATCCTTAAGCCATTTTCCAAGATAGAAATACTGGGATTATATATTAAAAATTTAAGACCACGAAGCTTCTACTGGTGGCTGTGCACCTCCTTCCACTAAAGGCTACACTGCAGGAAGAAACCTAGATGGTGGCCTGTTGAAAAAGAGGAGAGAGACATTATTTGTCTCTATTTGAAAAAAAAGGAACTAAAATGGTACTAAGAAGGGCCCATTAATGTTCTGCAATATATAGTTATCAATAACTCCAGAGATTCCATTGAATCACACTGTTGCTAAGGAATTTTTGTCATCTATAAAAATAATTAACATTATCAGTATCGTTCAGCCTTTCAGTTAGCTACAATTAACTTCACATTAGGAAGCTCTGAAAGTTCATTACTCCTGGATGTCTGCAGTGATTTTAATCACACAGAACTACCCTGACAGTACATCAGTGTGTCTGAGTCAAACGCCTCATGCTTGGAGCTAAGGCCACCCACATGTGAGCAGCACATGCTAAACCTCATACCACTTCAGCAGTACTTATTATGACACTACTGCTTACAGCAAGCTGTGTGGATTGAACAGTACATTAATTTACATGTCATCACACAGAATGCTATCTTAGCCAACGCCTATTCTGGTTCCCTTATTGTGGTGGATATTTGAGCATGAGTAAATGGAAACAATATTAACATTTTCTTTGTTACTTACGAGACAACATCTTGGAGAGCACCAGTTACACTCAGCCTCCAAAAGAGCATCTGAGCTGCAGTCTCTGAGCAGGTAACTCAACAACCCTTGGCACTGGTCATGAGGTCAGCATAGGGTCACCACTGACCATCCTCCTTCCCAGCTCAAAGAGAAAGTCTAACCTCAGAGCTCATCGCTGAGCCATATCACGTAATTCTATCCCCTTCTTTCCAGCCTCTTGAGATAAGCACCCAGCAGATTTGCCAGCAGGGCACCGGTAGGGAACGAGCACCGAGTCTCCTCCTCTGCAGTGCATGCACACCTAGACACATCAGTGAACCGGAGAAACAGAAGCTGAGCTGGAGCGCAGACATAATCATGTACTACCCAACCCCTGTTGAATTCTACAGCAATGCCTGACAGTACATTCCTTGGGTGATCAACTTATTTTGTATCATACTGCTAACAATCACCACCAACAGAAAAAACCAAAAGACACCCTCATTGACTGATGTGAAGCACATGAAATATCTTGGCAGTGTATGTTTCTTTTGATTCATTCCTTTCTGTTCCTGCACACAACGCTTAAATTCAGAAGATTTTTAAAGCAGCCTTCTGTACACCACTACGATCCCAAGAGCAATTCAGACCTATAAAGGTTTTTATTCCATCACTTGCACTGAAGGTCTAAAAACAAACAAACAAACAACAACAAACAAACAAAACCCCCAAAACGAACACTAAGAAACGAACAGAGAAATCTGCAGCTGCTATCCCCTTGGGGCCAGGCTACCGCAGATATGTTTTATCTCCAGGTTTCCATATTGCCACACCCTCTGAGGCGCCCGGGAGAAGGCCGGGAATGGGAGTACACAGCTTGATGAATGAAGCCCTTGTGGAACGCGTAAAAGCCGGATCGCGATAAACGATAGTGAGAGGCGCTGCCGCAGGGAAGAGCGGGCTCGGCCCTCTCTGCACGGCGCCTGAATCCCCTCGGCCGAGGGCGCGGCCCGGGCAGTGCCGGGGCGGTTCGGGGAGCAGCCGGCAGTGGTCTGCTCCACCGGTGCTCGAGAGCCCGACACCGGCTTTAGGTGACGCGCTTTCCGCGTTCGCCCATCCAGCCCGCCGGAGGGGGGTGTGTCCGCAAGCCCCAGCTCACCGACGTGCAGGGAGACACCGCCGCTGCTCCCTCCCGAGCCGAGCCGGAAGCCCGGCCGGCCCCCGCTCCGGCGCCATGGTCCCGCGGTGTCCAGTCCCCGCACCCGAGGAGAGCTCACCGCCAACTGCGGCCCAGGCCGCGGGTTCCGACGGCGGGAGCGGCAAGAGGGGCGCGGGCGGCGACTGCGCTGCCCTCGTCTCCCTT
>VXBR01006083.1:205841-304398 GCA_013400215.1 Cisticola juncidis
ACTTGGAGGCGCGGGGGGCGGCGGACGCGCGCTCCGGCTGCGGCCCTCCTCGCGCCGCTGCCGGGGAAGGGCGGGAGGGGCGCCGGGGATGCCCCGCCCGGTCGGGGTGTCCGTGACCCCGGCGCGAACCCGAGCTACGTCCCGCTTCCCTGCCCGCGGCACCGGGACCCGCGAGGTGGGGCTCCCCGCACTGCCTAGGGACGGGGCCCCGGGTCCACGCGGGCAGGAGACGGGAGGACGGGCGCTGTGCAGGAAGCGGGATCCCGCGAAGCCCCTCGGAGAAACCAGGTGGTGGCGGTACGCGCTCCATCGGCACAGCGTCATCGTTGAGACAGGCGACTCCATAAGGCGGGGCAGAGGAGAGCCCTCCGTGCCGCAGCCGCCAAGAGCGGGGCAGGTACCTCGGCGGGGTCACCAGCGAAGAGTTTTAGAGCCACATGATAGTGTCTATCTGCCGTTTTGTCACTGCTGGCAAAACGAAAGGTCAGGTTGACGTTTACCCTGTTGCCGAGTAAGTGCCATCCAGCCTAAACGAATCCTCAAAACCTGTCATCGCTACCCAAATAACACGCCCCCATCTCTGCCCCATCGAACGCGCAAAGCTCATAGAATATTGTGAAAACCAGCTGACCCTGTGTTCAGCCAGAGAAGAGTGGAAAATTGGCTCCTTGATCAAGCACTATTTAAAAGAAGGAAAAGAAGTTAACATCATCTCTGATCCAGCAGCACTGAGGTGTGAAGTATGACTGTGTGTTTTGCTGTTTTGCAAGCATCATAAGAGAGTATAATAGAAGGAGTTTGCCTTTGAAATAATGCACTTGAGCTTCTCTACAGCCTTAGCCAAAGTAACACAGGTGCCTCTGAAATCATCATCTAGATGGAGAAGCACTCCTGTCAGACAGAGGAGCTTTTCCCTGCTTTATGAACTGCATCCCAAAGGAGACTGAGTCCTGGCAAGCCAGGATCCCTAGCTAAATCTCGCTGTCCTCAACTGCCGGCCACCTTTCCTTGGGAGAACAGACAGGGCCTGAATGACGAAAAGCTTTATGGATTAATCTCATTAACTGGATGTGCAAATGATGAGGAAATGGCTACCAAAATGAGGCAGTGTTGTTCTTTTCCTGCAGGAGATAAAAATTAGTGATGTCAGCCATTTTGTATGCTAGCACATTAGATCAGTGCATGTAACCTCCAGCAATAATAATCCTTTGCCACGGATAACTGGCATCAGCCTGAAATAATTATATGTGCCATAACTCAGAAAGAAAACCAACCCCAAACTAAAGCACACAAACAAAACCAAAGGAACTAGAGGCTAGGTCTGTAAGTGGATCATCTATAGGTTGATGAAGATCAAAGAGAGAACCCAAATGGAGCAATATACCAAACAAGGTTGTCTTCAAGTCTCAGTCATCAGTCAGCAAGTCACTCTTACCCTGTTCTCACTTTTCCCAGTGAAAAGCATTTTTCCCAGCTAATCCAGCATCTATTGGCCTCTGATGCTTAAGAGACACCAGGTAGAATAAGAGGTGTGATCTCCACTTCTGATAGGAAGGAGAGCCAGAAGGTTTTGTTGTTTCTTTACCACTAAAGCTGTTGCTATACATCTGGTTTCTAGTACTGGTTCCTACAGCCTTCTGTTTCCTTCAGGGAGGCAACAGCATTTTACACAGAAAGCTGCATCCCTGGTTTGTTAATCTGGATACCCAGGATGTAGCTTCATAAATTGCATGTTTGACACTTTTCACAACATTTTCAGAGCTTCTTTGGCTGATAGCGTCCAAAACTTCTTGCTAGGAGATGTCATTATCCACATTTCAGTGACATGCAAGCCGCCTAGAAAGTGACTTGTTTATTTCATATCAGATTCTCACATTAGCAAATACATCTTATATTAATTTGTACAGTTCAGAGAGAAAATTGTTAATAACAAAATAAAAGAGACATTGTTTTTTGTTTGCAAACTTGTTTTGTTTTAAGGTAACTCTTGGCTAGTTTAAAGATTAGAACATAATCTGTGCCCGGTTCAACAATGAGGAAGCATACCAAGCTTTTAAAATAATTCCAATATGCCTCCAAGAATATACTGCCTATTAAGGCAATAGGCAGTATATTCTTGGAGGCATATATTGCCTTTTTTTTTAAAATGTATCTAGTAGTCCAAAACCCCAAGACTCCAAGTGAATTAGATCCAAGTAATACTTAAAAAGCAATGCCAACAGAATTTTATACTCAGAAAGAATATCAAATGACCGTGTCTACTTTCTAAACAGCAACACACATGTGCCTGGAAACGTGATTGTGCTCAGAAAACCTCTTTATCTCCAGTTGATAGGGGTCATCACTCACATTTGACTGTGCTGATGATAACACTTGGATATGGTTTCAGAGCATGCATCCATAGCTCAGTTTGTAATTTGCAGCTAATTTTTAGCAATAACTAGGCTAAACAAGGTTGTTCTCTTAGACTGCACAGATGAGATGTTAAACTTGGCAGAGAGGTAGGAACCAGATGATCTTTGAGGTCCCTCTCAACCCAAGCCACTCTATGATTCTAAACCCATGAGAGCACCTAGGTATAACCCTAACAGCTTTTGTCACCCGAGGGCACTCACTTGTGAAAGCCTGAAGTCCAAATTCAACCCATAGTTTACAGCTCCAAAACAGCTTCTGGTGGGCAGATGCTTGCCCTCTGTGCAGTCCCTGGGTAAAGGAATGTAGCACATCAGGGTGGAGTCAGGGTGGAAGCTGTAGTGGCTGCTTTTAAGGTGGCTGTGTGTTCTCTGGTCCAGAGGGACAGTGCATAGAGAGGAACTGGTAGTTGTGAGCAATGAAGACTGACCTCCAGGTGAGTGAGAAAGGCACAGGTTGGGCCTCAGGTAACAGCTAGGGGCTCATGCTTGAGGGAAGCACAGGAGATGTTGCAGGGGAAATATCAAAGGAAGGAATGAGATATGAGATTCAAGGGCCTGCAAAGAAGGTGAGCAAGAAAAGTCTGTGGGCTTGAAGGAGATGGACTCCTCTCATCAGAGGGATGGGCACAGATTCTGTGAGAGATGTAAGGGTGCAGAAGAAGAAGAGCTATTTGTTATGTCTGAGGCTTTCAAAAATGTCTTTTGTGTTCAAAACCAGAACTTTTCAGAATAAAAGTCATGCCATCTATTCTTTATTCCATGCCCCCCGAGTCTTGTGCACCCAGACCTTGTGCTTAAACTCTTTCTGGAGGATGACATGCACCTGGCAGGCACTCCTAGACAGACCCAGACTGTGGGAACCCTCAAGTTTTTGCTCTAAAAGCCAATTTATGTAATAATCTTTAGTGCCACTGTGGCCAGAAAAACTTTCTTTTGAGGAACAAATGGTCTCATAAAGACTGTCTGAATCAGGTGCTCTGCTTCAAACCTTGTTCTATTGCTTTTTGTGGGCTGTTCTATGGAGCAGAGATTTCCTCTCTGAAGGTATCCTTCTGCCAGGACAAAATGAAGAAATCCATCTTTCTTCTGTATTAATATTTCCTAATATTTTGAAGATCATAGACTCGAAACATTATTCCAGATTCTGCTTTGACTTTTTCCATTCTCCAAGGCTCATGGCATATACTCCAAATGATTTGACAAGATGCTAAGGGATTGATCAATTGTTAGTAAAGGCTGAAATTATATAGCAAGATAAATGGCCTGTTTGCTGTGTGTTCTTAAATCTGTTACCATGCTGAAACAAAAATTCATGACTGGTATTCTGGCAGCATGACAGAATAGTAATTCAGTAGTTATGTAAATATGAACACTTTGTATTTTACATGTGTGTAGTATCTTTCATACCAATGCATTGCCCAGATTGTTTGCATGTATTATCAGGGAAATACAGCAACCTCTTCCACCAGACAACTGCCACAACTCCCATTGTGAAGTCTGGTGTGGTGGGAAGGAAGTGCTTTAAACTTTAACCGCTCAGTTACTGAACATAGAGAGCAGACAAAAAGTTGCTTTATGTGATGCAACAGAAACTCTCACATTCAATTTTTGTTGATCAGAAAGATTCAGTGGAGCTGCTTGCTATATAAAACCTTGCAAGACACAGTAAGTATCCGCTAGCAAGTTGTTCTTCCATTTTAAAAGCAGCTATGCAGTAGAAGGCTGCTGACAAGAGACACATCTGCCCTGAAAATCCAGGAGTATGAGGATTATCAGTCTCAAATTCAACTTTCTTTAGAAACAAGTATTGTGGATACAGAGCTTTGCTCCTTTCCTGTTTACTACTAAACATACTGTTTTCTACTCGGAGACTGTGTTTCTCTGTTCTTACCTTTAACTTCTTCTGCTCTCTTTCTGCCCTTATTCTAAGTCACAGGATTGATTTTGGTCTTGGTTTTGAGGTCCTTCTAATACCTTTTGAACTGCAGCTTAACTGTGCGCAATTCAGTTGAGCAATTCATGAGCCTCTGTAATAAGGATGGCTCCTCCCTCCTGGATCTTATCTCTGCAGATGATAAGTATGCAGGGGATGTTGTGCCTCAATGACATTACAGCCTGCTTGGACACCAGGGATCTGCATTTCAACTTGGTTTGGGTGCAAAAGATAGTGGTGTAGTCATGGCAGCATTGAACTCAGCATGGGCTAGCTGCATGAGCATGCACCCCGGATCCCAGATGGGTTTTACAGCCTGCATCAGGCACCATCCTTCAGTGTGCATATGGGCGTGTGAGTCTCAAGTTCAAAAGTAGAAAGCTAGACTAGAGTTAATTTGGAAATGTCTACCTTTGGCTGTAGCAAAGACATCCAGTAAAAAACGAGCTGGCAGCAGAACTGCCATAACATATGTGGAGAATTTGGAATAGAGGTCAGCCTCAGTTGGCAGCACTTGGTCAAAGCTCATCAGGTCAGTTTGTTGAGTGCTGTTGAATGCAAGGCCTTCAAAACTTCCTAATTAACATTGGTGCAAGGGTTGGTGGCAGCTCTGCTGTTTCACCCTGGAAAGCTGTCATAGGGAAGGGATGCTATGATGCAGGTGATAAGTAAGCACCGTCGGGCAGCTCATTCCCTGGGTGAGGTGTTGCAAATGAAGAGGAAAAAAGCAGAAAACGGAGAGGGGTGGAAAAGCAGTGAGCTGAAGTGCAGTCCGTATGCTTCGAGGACAGTACGAAGTCCTCGAGGGTGGAGGGACGGTCAGTGCAGGCAGGGGCTGGTGACAGGCACCGTCGCAGCCCCTCGGGCTCCATGCAGTGCTGCCCGCAGCCCCGCTCCGCACTGCGGGCTGCAGGCGTACGTGCGGCGCCGGCGCTGTGGGGCCCGCCTGTGTCATCGCCGCTTTAAGGCGCCGCGTCTGTGCGAGGGCCGCGGCGCCGGGTTCAGCTGAGGACACAGCCCCAGTTCTCAGAAATCCCCGCGCTGCGGGAACATCGCGCTCCGGTACGGAACGCGCTGCCCTAGATCGCGGTGCNATTATTTTATTTTTTTTTAAATGAATTAATTTTTTTATTCACCGCGGGGAGGCCCCTGCAAGCAAACGGCGTCATCTTTTTCAGCCCTCTGCCTCCAAAAAACCCCCAACCCCAACCCAAAAAATCCTTTTTATACATAGGCATAGTTTAGACTATGTGGAGAAAATAAAAATATACAGCACATAGAATATAAAATGTATATATGGCCTACAATATAAAAATGCATATCTATAATTTTGTTTTAATAATGTATGTATCTAATAAATGTATTACGTATTTTATATATTATAGCATATACGCATGCATGCCTACATCATAGTAATATACAATAAATACATTATGTGGGTATTTCAATAATAAACATGCAAAAAGTATGTTACATTTAATTTTTTTATTGTTTTCGTTTGTTTGTTTGTCTTTCTTGGTGGTGAGGTGTCCGAACGAATCATCGGTCGGCAGGTGGGCTGGACACTCGGGGAGTCGGCGTCGGACCGCAAGCGCCGGGGCCGGCAACCCTCGGGAGCACACTTTTCCTGGGAGCTGGAGCTGGGGGGGCGGAATTACAGCCACCCGCGGTTTATTAATAGCGCCTCGCCCGCGCCAGTACGTGTGCGGCAGAGATACCCCTGTCCCAGCACCTACTGCCCCCTCTAGCCACAGCCCATCCTCCTTCTTCTCCCTGGGAAGGGGATGGGCGTCCCCGCCGCTGGCTCCGCCTCGCCTCACCTCGGATGCCCTCCGCCGCCTCCATCTTCCTCCCTCCCGTTCCCGCCTCCTCCATGCGCGCCGTCCGCACCCTGCCCTCACGGGCGGGAGAGGCTCCGGCCAGGCTCCCGCTGCCCGCCCGCCGGTGTCTCCCGCCATCTCTCAGGGTCCTATTTGATCCTCTTCCAAAGTCTCCCGGGCTTCTATGGGCTTGCGGTTTCCTTTGCTGCGTGCTGTGGATTTATTTTTGAGAAAAGTGGCATTTCTCTGCAGGGGCACCTGAATGGGTTAAATCGAGCTGAGTTAACCCATCACTGAAGGGCCGTCAGACTGAGACGGTGTCACATTAACTCCTTAACAACCCATTGCTAAAACTGAGATGTCACATTAACCAAAAAAAAAAAAAAAAAACCAAAAAACCCCCAAAAACCCCAGAGAAACGTGCCACATTAACCCACAGCCAAGACTTGAGATGCTGCCAAGAGATGAGGCGTCAGCTTCCTGCTGCAGTAAAGCTGCAGCGCCCTTCTACCACAGCACCAACACCCCTCATGTTACTGTGTCCCTGGCCACTGTGTGCGCATAGTTCTGGAAATTGTTAGTTTTCTGCAAAGCCAAGATAGCAGGTTATTCTTCTTTAACTTAATGATCCAAGATTTTCTGAACAGCAATTCTTGACAAAAAGGTTTTAGGGAGGGTGAGAGGCAGGGAAACAAGTCAGAGAATGCTTGTCTTGTATATCCTGAAAAATCATAGCTATTAAAAAAAAAAAAAAAAAAAAAGTTTTCCAGTACAGTATTTGATTTATTTACCTAAATTCCTTCCCATTTATTGCTGGTTTTCACCACAAACAAATAAACAAACAAAAGGTGGAGGGAGGGGGTGGAGAGGGGGCCGTGGAGAAGGGGAGATAAGGAGAGTTGATGGGTGTTTTCTGACTTCACGTTAGACATTTCTGAAGTGCGAGTTGAAATTGAAGATGCCTGTATTTTTCTCCGTAGATGATTCTCCTGTGGAAGTGAGGATCAATCTCTCACCACTGTGTTGCTACTACTGCAAATTCTCCAGCAGTGGGAATCCTGAAGCATTAGCACAGACTGGCTTTGGAGCTTTCTCAACTGTAGCACATGGGAGACATGCTGTATTGCTGCAACTGTAAGAGTACTCAAATCAAATTTACAATAATGTGTCATTATCAAATTTACAATAATGTGTCAATTGCCACTTCTGGTGGTATTATACCGTTCACTTGTGAGAGTTTTCTTTTGGAGGTTTGATTTCCATCGGAAGAAATTCTTTCCAGACAAAGTGTCTGAGAAGCAGCTTTGCAGTAAGAGCCCGGGTGTTCTGGTAGGCACCAAGTGGAACAGACATAGGCAGTTTGTTTTCGTAAAAAATAAGGTAGATGGTGTCCTGAGCCGCATTAGGAGCAGTGCTGCCGGCAGGTGGAGGGAGGGGATTCTGCCCCTCCCGTCGGCATTGATGATGTCACGCCTGGAGTGCCGGATCCTGTTGCAGGCTTCCAAGTACAAAAGAGACATGGCCGTAGTGCAGCAAGTCCAGCAAAGGGCTGAAGAGATGTTTAGGGGATTTTTCCTCTGCGAAGAAACAGATAATTATGTCTTCAGCCTGGAGAAGAGAAGGCTTGTGGGGGGAGGGAATATTAAAAGTGTGTACAAATATTTGAAGAGAGGTCACACAGGAAGATCAACTGGTAGTGGGCACAAACTAAAGTACAGGTGGTTCCCTCTGAACACCAAAAGACACTTTTTCACTCAGCAATGGCACTGATTGTGCAGGGAAGCTCTGAAGACTCCATTCATCAAAAGCCAGTGGAACATGGCCCTGGGCAACAGGCTGTAGGATGGTCTGCCTGACCAGGGGATTGGAATACATGACCTTCACTCCAGATGGCCTTTCCAACTGCAACCAGTCTGTGGTTCTGTGATCTGACAGCTGGACAGGTCCAGCAGGTTCAGAGTCAATATTTGGGAATACACGACAGAAAAAACAGTGTTTAAACCTATGCTCTGAGTAGCTCAAAATGTTATTGTATCCCATCTCTCTGTGCCCTAAATTGCTACTGTCCCTTTCAGACCCTGCAGCCACAAAACGGAAGGGCAGGGAAAGGGCTGAGGGTGCTGCGGTCTCTTTAGAAGTCGAAGAACAGAGGCAGAGGCTCTCTCCCATGCTCCCTTTGCCTCTTGGCCTTTTCCTGCCTCTACTCGCAACAGCAGCAACTCTAGAAGCTGCATTTCACAATCAATAACTGTTTCAAGTGGGTATTTTGCAACACCTGTCTGCAGCCTCAGCACCGTGCTGGGACAAGCGGAACAGCCCCACTCCACATGGTCACCACAGTCACCCACTTTTGCTTCTTAATAAATTGTTACTTTTCAGTTATATCTAGTCATATTTGTTTCTGCTTAAGGTGGAAAGGGATTGGTTAAAACTAAGAGGAGGTAATTAATTTTAAAGTGCCCCCCTCAAATGTATTAAACCAAAATAATATATTAACTTCCTTTCATAATTTTGGGTACTGTTCAGTAATATCCTCATGTTAATTTTTCTGTGCTTACTGGTGCTGGTGAAGGGGTCTTGTGAATTCTACAGCTCATGTCTCTAGTGCTATTTTAGCTTTGAAGATTTGCACACTTAGTACAACATGAACGGAATGGTTCTTGAATATGCCTGTGCCTGCATATTTGAACTATATTATCATAAATCATCTCTAGGGCCAATAGCAAGACTAGAAAGATGTCTCTGGCCTTAACTCATTTTCCTAGTCCCATTATATTTTCTAAAATAAGACATCCCTGTTAAAGAAAGTTTTATCTTGGAAAGCTGTTTTTTAATGATAGTAGCTACTAATTTTATGATAGTAAAATGAGGATTTTCTGGAGCAGCACAAGTTTTGTTTAAGAATCAGTTAAGAGTGTTAACTTGCTCTACTGAATTGTTTTCTCATTTCTAATTGTTTTCAAGGGGTGAGCTGTGGGTGTCAGTCTCCTCAGGAAACAGGAAATTATGGTTTTCTCTTAGGATGTATCTTCTAAAGAGAACAACATCTTCAGAACACACCAGGACTGTGGATCAGGGAGCAGACTGGGAGCTGGGAGAAATATTTCACTGACTTGACTGAGTAAGACTCCTGATTTCTAGAGAGGAGTGTGGTTAAAGGTACTTGCGTAATCACTAGTATTTTCTTGGCTACCTAAAATGTTGTGATACTTAGTATGCTTTCTCTGAAAGCCTTTCCAAGGTTGATGTTGTAGGGCAGATAATCTGTAGACAGACTATCTTACAAGAAAGTCACTTAGAAGTGGGCTAGCTCCAGTGTGGGTATTTAACACTGCTAAATTAAAGCCAATCAGTACTGCTGGTGTGAAGAGGATATTGGGTTGTGCTGATTTGCTTGCATAACCTCTAATTTGGAGCACAGGCTGTGCTGGAGCATGGTTGTGCAGCACAGCCCTGAAGTTACCAAGCCCTTCTCTCCACTAAGTATGGAACCGCACGTGCACCTTAGAGCTCTGCCCCACCACAGGTCCTTGAAAAGCATATAAACATTGTTGCATACATAGCAGGAACTGCTTTGCTATTACTTCAGTAACTGGCAGAACAAGTTCCTGTCAATACAAAAGAATTGAGACACTTGTCACCAATGTTGCACCTCTGTTTGCATCAGAGTTCCTGTCTCCCCTTCTCCCCTTCTCCCCTTCCTCCCTTCTCCCATTCTCCCATTCTCCCCTTTTCCTCCCCTTTCCACTTTTCCTCCCCTTTCCACTTTTCTTCTCCCTTTCCCTTCTTAAAGCCACCAAATATTTTCCATCTGTTCTTCCCAAGTACTAGTGCCTGTAACAGTGGAGGATCTCTGCCGTCATGAATGGAATGCAGGCTTCAGGTTCAAACAGTTGTTTTGTGTGTGTATGACTTCCCCATGGTGGATAGCCATGCACGTGGGCACTGCAGACTTACCTGGTTCTGTAAGCAGAGGAAAAGAAATGTGCAGAGAATGACAAAAATGTTAACCAAGATGTCAGTTAGCTGAATTTAATTATGCATTCAAGGACTTGGGCAACCAGATGGCATAAAAGACATTTGATTTCCAAGGCATGAAGTCTGAAAGGACATGATTCCCTTATGAATGTGTATTTCTTCTTTCTAATGCATCTATTTACATATCTGTGCAAATATTTATATATATTTAACTTGTATGAAACCTAGGAAGAACAGTAATTGTTACTCATAGCATTTAGTTGAGTGCTAACTATTTTGGTTACAAGTTCAACACTGAATCAGACAAATGGCACATCTTACTCCAGGTTCAGAGCTCTGTGACAAGGTCAGAATGTTGGACTTGAAGATTATCAATGTGCTGTTCAGCATTTCAGGTAAACCTTATTGTTCAGATGAGTAGCCAGGCCTTGGCTGGGTAGGTCTAGCTGACTGTAAGCCAAATTGTTTACTTCAAGATACATGGAGAACAAATCTTTTAAAGAGAGAATCTGTGAAAACACTGAATTCTTGGTGGTCTTATACTGTACAAATAATGGTGCTGACATTCAAAACCGAATAATTTAACTCTGTGTAACAGCTGTAGAGGCTTAGTTTTTGAGTGAAGCAACAAGACAGCTACAAGGGAGCTTTGCAGGATAAATCAAGCAGTCCTTCTAGTACTGTGTCTAACTTTGTCTTCTACACCAACTTTATCTGTGAAAAAGATAGTTTTGCCTCGCTAATACTGTTGAAGGAGCAACTAATGCTGTTAGAAGTACAAAACTAGTATGAAATATTCATTCTTATTCTTTGAAAGAGTTGTGAAAAGAGACAAAATAAATCTTTTATTTAGTCTTTTTTGATTTTGTCTGCTGCCATGAAGCTTCCTTCACTTTATGTGGCAGAACCTGGAAATTTCTCCTTGTACGTTCCAGGTTTACACTGGATGAGAACCTCCCCTCACAAATGCAGAATGTGTATCAGAAAACCAGTTAGGTGTAGCATATTTCTGGTCAAGTCACACCAGCCAGAAGCAGAATTGAAAATATAGAATATTGTCTAAAGGCCTGTAATGGAAACATATATTTTGCCTATTTAGTTTGGATTTAACATCGTAAAGTCCAAAGACATTTAAGTATGTTTCTACTGGTTGCAATAAAATTAGCACTTGCTTGCTGCCAGTATTGCACTTTAAGTCCCTTATAAATATTAATTTAAATTACCTAGCTTGCTAGTTAAGTAATTATCTACATATAGCAAGTAGTACTTCATGGCGTGCAGTGGTTGTTTAGCCTCAACTAGTATTTACACCCATAAGGGGCTTATTGCTCATGTTGCTGAATCTGCCAAGACCTGTTCAGATACATAATTTGTCCTGCTTAGAATTCAGTATAAGATCAAATAATAAAAGTCCATTTCAGCAAACATCTGCCCATAGATAAAACATTAAATGACTGTGCTGCCACCTTTAATATCCGTAATGCTGTATTTTGTATGAGATTGTGAATGGAAATTCAATTTACCTTTTGATGCCTACACCAGATGTGTTGAGGATTTCTGCATTCATTCCATCAAGTAAGTAAATATCTGTTATTCAATTTTTCCTAAAGCAGCATTGACTGATATTGAATATTAGCAAAAGAAGTTTTAGTATTTCTGCAGAAATTAGTACGTATTCCCTCTCAGGAGGCCTCCCCTGACCACGAAAGGCAGGAAAAATGTTTAAGTATGCACTTAGGTATATTTACATGTATGTATGACTTTGAGAAACCTATTTCAACATCAACACAAATAGTATCCTTCCACAAATAGTTTTACATGTAAGCATTTGCTGATTTTCAGTTTGCTGTACCAGAGGAGGTCCACAGAGAACAACACTACTCAGCAGCACAATAAGGACACAATCTGTGAGGTGATTTTATCTGCTTCTTGGGTTGCTGAAGGTACAAGTAGGAATTTCCCTAATTATCTTCTTCCCCTTTTAGCTTATAAAATAAATGTGCTTTATGGAATAAGTATTGATACTGAGTGAATACAGAAAGAGTTTGTTCTTTGCAACAGATGCAAATTTCATTTTATTTTGATCAGTTTTTACAGGCCTTGCAAATGCTCACAGGTGCCATTGGGAAGTTTGTGTATAGAAGATCCTTCTATACTGTCTTCACCTTCTTGCTCTGTTGAGATACAAACCTTGGGCTTTTTGGGATTGCAATGTACTGTTCTCATAAAGTTGGTCTAAAATCCCGACTTATAGTTATCATTGTAACTTTTGTGCTTTGTCATACAGCTTCAAAGTGATTGCTGCTGCCTTTCCTGGATAACATTATTTCACTGTGGAGTAGTCTGTCTCCAAGAATGGAAAATATGTGGAAGCACTCTGATAAAACATCATAGCAGTTCAAGACAATTCTTCTCTTCAAATTAGATGAATATACTGGATATTCTCAAACACTACCTGCCTTATGTGGATTATGGTAGTGGAGCTCTAAATTACACATTAAATACACATAAAATACAGTGCTCCCCAGCTTCTCTCAGCATGCAAGAATTCACAGCCTTAGCAGTAGTTACTTCACTAAGTAACCTAAGCAGTGGCTTAAGTGGTCCCCTCTTTGAGAACAGCTCACTCAAGAACTCTCTTAAAAGTTGGCATATCACATCCCTGAGCAGCTTTTCAGTAGTCACAATATCTGTTGGTTAGTTGATATCTTTCCATGAATTTTAGATGTTTTTCTGTTAAGTTCTTTGTGTTGTTGATATTGTCACTGATGTTCAGAATGACTTGTACTTTCACACAAACACAGTACTATACTTAGAATAAGCAGCATTTTATTTTTTTTCAGTGTTGCACAACAAGTATGGAATACAGTTGATTTTAGGTGATACAAACAACAAACATTGCTCTTGAGTTTGGTGTTGTTGTTTTTCACAAACATCATTTAGTGAAAAATTTTTCCAGGAAAAATATAAAACAGGTTCTGATTCTCTAAATTAATCCCTTGAGGTATTCAGTTACTCACTATGGCCTAATGGTTGCTATCAATAAGAGAGATGAAACTTTATGCTTTTTGAGAGGGGTTGGATAGATACATACTAACCATAAATCAATGTAATTTTAAACAATATCTTCTTTCAGTGAATATTGCTAGCTGACCTATCAAAATAAAAAATTAATGGAACCTTAAAAATTAATATGACAATATATTATGAGCTCTCATTTTTTTTCCTTTTCGGAAAGATGCAGTATCTCAAAATGGCAGCAATCAGTGATGTTCTTCAGTTTCTAAAGCATTACTTGCACTAGAATTAAACTTACTCCTTGAAAGTGAAGTAAACCTCTAGATGGACTTTGTTACTTCCACAATATTATTTCTGGTTAGTGGGTTATTTATGGAATTATTGACAGAGTTTGTCTTCTGTGTGCTGTTTCATGCAGACATTTTTTCTAACAACTTGCAATAAAGGAAAGAATTATGAGATATCATGAGTAATAGAGCATGAGTATGCCCTGCCAATTTATATTTTACAGGTAGTATTAAAACCTGTAGCATTTTACAGATGTGTATTGTATCCCTGGCCCAAACATATTTGCAATTGACATTTGGAAAATAAAGATCCTTACAGACCAGCAATCCTTGGGTCTCTGAGAGGCAGCTCAGGTAAATTGATAATTAGCAGAGATCATGATATTCTTTCTGTATTGTGCCTTCCTGAGGAATCTCCAAAGACTTAAGAGAAGGCATAGGAATTGTCATTTCATCCTATGCTGAAAGGAACTACATACTCACAGGAAGGGACTCAGTTCTCAAACAGCATAAAAGTGTAGAGAAAGAACTGAGGAATGCTTTTAATTCAGTTGCAGAAGTATATTTAGAGTGTATTTATGTTGGAATTTGATCAGGAGGTTTCAGCTTCCAGTCTTTCATGCTGAGAAGTACAATGGCAGCTTCCTAGCTATTTCATATGTACATGGGTTTCTCTGAATTGACAACTGAAGAACATTTCTTAACTCTGTGATTCTAATTCTAATCTCTTTCTGATCAGTGTGGAGCAATTCTACATTTTGCATTATTGAAATTATTTTTTAACTATCTCTATTCTCTATGATTTTTGGTCCAGCCATTGGCCAGAGCCATCATTACTCGGCTGATGAGATCTTGTCAGACAAGCATTGTTAGACAGTGCCTTTTTATTAAAAACCCTGTGTGCTCTTGATGCTCAAGTAGTTAAAACACTTCTCTTTCCTAATTTGTGTATAGAGATGGTTCTGCAGCACTGCAGAGCTGCCTTTGGGTAGTTTTAAATCCCAAATTTCTCATGCTCCTCTCTACCACAGTTTCTGTGCCTGTTGTGTGTACATCCATCCCTCCTCATTCCACCATCCACTCCATTCTAAGCCAGCAAGAGACTAGTAAAACTCTTGATGAGACACTGAGACCAGTACCAACAACACATCTTCCTCCCTACTGGAGAAGACTAGGGTGTTTGATAAGCATGAAGCTTTATGCAGGCAGATACAACTACAAATTGCCATTGGTTACTGTGGGACAAATAAGTGTTGCAACTGTTTAAATGTGTCACTACTCTATAGCAAAGGATTTATATAAAAAAAAATTAAAGCCTAGTAAGTACTGTTTCACCCACACTTATGTGTGGATGCAGGCTGATGAACAAATAGGCTTGATTATAATGTAAATGAGATAAAATGGTTGTGAGCTGAGACCTAGCCCACTAAATATTTGGGCCGTTCTATATGAATACTGTGTCTGTATAATACATAAACCTCTCACCTAAACATATATTTGTAGAGTTTGCTATTGATATGTAACAGAGTACTTAAAAATCTCACATATTCTTAACCAGTTTTGCTTACAGCTATGCAGGGAGTGCTGTGTCTGATGTACATGCGGTGGAAATGTAAGAGAGAAAAAAAAAACAAAACCAGGAAAATCCCAAACCAAACAACAACAACAAAACAAAATCACCCCAAAAACTTAATTGCAAAATACTCCGTAGCCAAGGTAGTTTGTAGCCATTGTGGCAGCATTCATATGCTCATTTTTATTCCTGTGGCTAAGAATTAATATTCATGCTAAGAATGAATCTACCTAGAAGAGAAGTAAAGAAATGGAAGCTTTTAGCATTTGGCTGAGCAAACTACTATAGCTTTTACTGATCAAGGCAATTGCCGAGCAAGAGTGTTTACTAGACCAGGGTACCTCATTGTGCACAAAAATAAGTAAACAAAGAGGAGAAGGGAAACTGAAATGTGTTTCTGAGCATGCATTATAATCTATGTCATGTTCCTTTGGGATGACTGGTCTGTTTGTAATTTCTTACCGAGTTAGAAAATGTGCAAGTTGCAGTGAATATAATTTTATGTGGGTGGCTAAACTATGGTATAAATGCAAATTGACACTAAGATGAACATTTCATTTCCCCATGCTTTCCTAGTAAACCGTGTTTTAATTCATGGTTCTGGGAGAATAAAGCCTTCTAACCCCATTGTGATTTAGAACAAAAATATGGATCAGTTGAGACTGTTCAACCATTCACAGAAAAATCCAGACAAACTTTCCTTTACAACTCAATACCATCAAGAGCTGCAGCTTTGCTGAGAGGTAGTAGTCTCACCCTTGTAATAGGTTGTTGCCCTTGACAGTGTCAGAACGGATTAGTATTTGGATATACTTACAGACACTAGTGTGGGAGGCTTGTAAGATATTTGTTTCCTATCTGCAGCATGAACATTAAAGTAAAAAAAAAAAAAAAATACAGTCCTAATAACTTACATAAACTTCCTCAGCATTTGTACACCAAGGGGAAGAAGAGTGTCCTCAGAGTGCAAAAACCAGAGGCAGAGAAGTAGTTGTCCTGAGAGAGCATTAGTTAATAACAGGGAAAACACTGAATAGTGGATGAGAGGGCAGTTGCTGATAGGGCTACAGGATCACAGCCAACTGCTGGTTAACACCTTATAGCTCAGCAGAGATGTTGTGAGATAAATAGTCAGCCAAGCTATGGTTTTAAGGGGATTGTAAACCTAACTCTACTCCCCTTATTAGCACTGAGTAGTATAGTGCATATTCTTATGTTACCAGGCAATACTTGTGCATCTCTACAGTCCTTCCCACCATTTAGATCGACAGATATCCACCTTAAAAGGCTGTACCATTGCACAGCCTCCCACTTCACCACTGTGGCTGCATTTGTCTCATTTCCAGTCCCATTGGAAAATGCAGACTGATAAGAAGTTGTTCTTGTTTCAGAGTACCTGCTATAACCATGTATCTATAACTCTGCTGGGAAGAGCAACAGCTCTACCTTTCCTTTGTTCTGCTGTTGCCACCAGGTGTTCTCTAGCAGTGGGACATGATAGATGTATATATTTCTTACTTTGTCTCTATAGTAACAGACTGCCAAAAGAAGTCTGGGATCTCAGCCACAGGCACAGGAAAAATGGAGGAGTATACCTAACCATCAGGAAAGCAAACTCCTTAGATAAAGTGTTATGAACAGAAGACTGGAAATGGCACATATAAGTTTAGATGATTTTAAAAGTTATTCTTCCCATTCTATTTTGTTGCATTGAAAGGCAATTGAAATGTTTGGCCTCACTTCTTAGAGGAAAGGAATGGGCATTCCAGACTCAACATTTGCTTTCATTGGTAATGCTTTACCACAACTTGTAGTGCTGCTTTGTGGATGAAGACCTTACAGTTTCCCTGTTTTTCCTTTTCTTCACCCTTCATCTCCTTCCCTAGTCTACTCAATGCATGGTAGTGCAATCATACTTCTGAAGAATTCTGTTAAGTCCTCAAATTTCTTGACCAGTGTGCTGATTTAAGCCATACAAGTTCAAACTCCATTGCATTACTTTTATCATTCTCTGTGATCCAGCCTCTTACATTAGCTTTCATTTACTATGTCATGCTCTCATCACCTCCCTACAGATCATCAGATCCAGCTTAATCCAGCATCACCATGCTCACCACTAAACCGTATCCCTGACTGCTGCATATGTACATCTTCTAAATACCCCAAGAATGGTCACTCAACCATTTCCCTGGGATGCCTGTTACAATGCCTGACCACCCTCTCAGTGAAAAAATATTTCCTACTATCCAATCTAAACGTCACTTGGCATAACTTGAAGCTGTTTCCTCCAATCCTGTCACTTTTTAACTGGCAGAAAAGACTGACCCTCCACCTGGCTACAGCCTGTCCGAAGGCAATTACAGAGATCTGAGCTTCCTGTTCTCCAGGCTGAACACCTCCAGCACCCTCAACTGCTCCTACAGGATCTGTGCTACAGACCCTTCACCAGCTGTATTACCATTCTCTGGACACTTTCCAGCCCCTTAATGTCTTTTTTGTCATGAAGGGCCCAGTACTGAAGACAGGACTCGAAGTGTGGCCTCACCAGTGACCAATAGAGGGGAATTGTGCTCTGTACTAGCATTGTTTAGCTACACACATATATTACCACCTTGTGGTTTCTGGGCTTCAGCTGCATTTCAGAGGGAGTCAAGTATGCTACAGCTTTGTCTTGCCTTCAAAGTTCAGCATTAGGATTTAAGAAACCAACAGCAAAGTATATAGCACATCAAATGTTTTGGTAGCCATTGAAACCAAAGCAAGAATTAGAAAATTAAAATGTTGAAATGCAAAGAATCCAAAGACTTGCCAAATCCTTGCTGAGAGGTAAAAGCTGCTTCTACCTGAGTTTTAGATAGTTATATGTTTGGCTGAAAAATGGATGGGAATAGTGAGACCTTGTTTATCTTCCATAGGCCATAAATGTCTTTCCTGTTAGTAGCACTGCAGAAGTTATTCCAGCCCCTGTGCAGGGGCTGGAAAGTGTATGTGAGTTGTGTTTGCATACATAAACAGTGATGCAGGTTTGCTACAGTATAGTAAGTATTGATCTTTGATTATATATTATGGGAAGGCAACAATAGTTTATTGTATTTACTGCAATTTTTTGCCAATATATAAAAATTTAGAAACCCCTTGCATTTTACCACTGTCTGTAGAATTAGGACAGCATAGTAACTATGAAAAATAAAAGACACAGGAAAAAAAACTCATGAAAACTCATTCCTTTGAAGCTGAAATAAAAACATTGTTATGTCCAGAGATAAATTATGAATAATTGGATTCTGAATTTAATCTGTTCATTTAAGGGGGAAACATAGATGATTTGAGGAGGAATGTTTTTCCATCTTAAAATGATTGAAAGTATTTTTTGTATATTTGCAGAAATTGGTGGAGACATGACAGTCAGAGATAGGGTAAAAGGGTATCAGTTAAGAATAAATAATGGCATCAGATGAAACATGGAACAAATAGGGAAAGAAATGGAAAGAACTTGTGCTGGAAGTTATGCAAACTCCTGCATGGTTCTGTAGAAAATAATAAACTCTCAGTTTCCCCATAATGACCCAGCTAACTGTAGGAAGCCAGTTGTTTTCAGTTTTCATCTCTGAAGATATAATTATATCACAATGTAAAATAATACATGTACAAAAAAATTGTAACAATGGCCAAGGGCTATTTGCTCAATGTGAAAGCCAATGCTATGCAGTTAGACTTTGTATATTTTCCTTTGGCTTTATATTTAATTACTAATTTCAAAAGTTCTCTCTATCATCTTGAAACTCATGCACGAATGAACCAGAAGTTCAATCCTGGAGGAGAGGAATGAAGAAACAATGTGCTCAGGCCAGAGATGTATTTTTATTAGAGAAGGCAGTACTGAATACTGGGAATATTTTTTTTAATGTGCTGGATCCAGTAAGTTCAAGGCAAGGCTGGAGAAAACATTTTCTTTTGAAAGATTGAAAAAACTTTTTTTCAATCATTGTAAGATTGAAGGACAGCAAGTACCACAAACTTTTCAACACACACTTCAAAAAGTGTCCCTGAGTATAATGCTGTCATCCTGCTGCCCAGAACCACAGCCTAAGCCTGTTCCTTGTAGTAATCCACATGGCACATTGACCTGAGGTGCATCTTTTTGCAGCCTCGTGATTCCTGCCTGCCTTCCCTATCAGGCACTTTTAGCCTGCAATTGTTACCTAGAGCTGTTAAGGAAAAGTATCATTCCCTCTTCTTGGCTTTTTCTATCTCTCAGCCTTTACTGTGGCGACCTCTGGTTTCATTTTTTTGGCATAAGCTTACTCTAGGAACAAACTGTCAGACAAGTGTAGATCAGTTTTAGAGTCAGTTTGTTTTTTTGTGTAAGGACTCATACCTTTTTCATACCCAGGTTTCAATTAGAGGTTATCACGCAATAACAAGCCTCTTATGTATATGGAATGCTTGTGGCTTTTCCAGTTGTCTGCATTTCTTCACATTAAGTACTTTTTCAGTTCTCTGCATTTCTTCAGATATAGGAAAAACCAGCCAGATTAAATAATGATAGTGCAGTACAAGTCTCAGTTTCCTACATTTAAAATGTAACAAGACCCAGTGACTGCTGAAGCAATGAATCATCACAATATACATATACAGGTCAGCAGGGAACATTCTCTCACAGCTGAGAGCATCCCTGCAGTCAACACTTGGCTACTCTCTTTGCAGCCTCCTCTTGGCAAATCCAGCCCAACACGTATGCATTCCTATTAGTGGTTCCTTAACCAGCACACAGGTGGTGTGATGAGGAGGCCACACCTTTCATTGCTGGGAGGAGACCTGACCCATGCAGGGGCTTCTCAAGACATGTACCAGGGCTTGGCTGGCTGCAACCATGTGGAGGAAAGAGGTGTTCCTCTTTTATGTTATTAGTTCTCTTGGAGGCCAGTCAGAAGTCAGTGGTGGACCCAAGCTGAAATCATTGGAGGATGAATTGGGAAGGAAAGGACCTTCTGCACCCATCCTGAAGAGAGGGAGAATCTCAGTGCTCCCACCACACACGAGGGAAAAGAGTGCTAGAGCTGGCCGATCTGGGCTGGCTGTGGGTGGGGAGCCCGGGGTCCTGCTGCCGAGGGTGTATCACAGCCTCTCGAGTGCCGTGCCGAGTACACAGTATTCCCTTCTCGCTTCCGAACTGGGACTGAACTTCCCCAGCCCGCTGTGCACAGGGGGGCAGAGCCGATACCCTGCGGGGGGCGGAGAGAGAGAGAGGCAGGGAAGAAGAAAAGCGGGAGGACTGGAGGGAAGGGGTACTTAAGGTGGGATGTTGTTTGGGTTTGCTTTTTGTTTGTTTNTATAGTTTCTTTTGGTGTGAGTTTGTGTTAATTTTTGGGGGGTTGTTTTTCTGTGTGTGTTTTCTTTTTAAGTTAAAAAAGTGCAAACAACAACAAAATGCAAAGCAATCCACATCCCTATGCAAACATATTTTCAGAAAAGATGTAGAAAAATAAAAGGTCATTGCTTTTACAAAATAGATTTATGGCACTTTTGGTTTTTTGCCTTCCTGCCACTGTTAAACAAGTGCTTTTCTTTTAGTCTTCCCCCCACCCCAAACATTATGATTATGTTTCCTTCCTGAAGGAAACAGAAAGTGCTCTGACCCTAAGTAAGATAGAAAAGACCTCATCCTCACAAGTTGTTTCATTTTTATATGGGTGCCTCTACAGCAGGTGTCTCTCAGAGGTTTTGTGCCATTGTGGTGCAAGTCTCAGGCAAAGCTGTGTGCCCATGAGAGGTGCAGAGAAGCAAATCAAGAAGTTTCAGCCTGCAGCAGGTCAGTGTGTCAGCAGGCTCAGAGGCATGGATGTGTTCCTTGAGACTGTGTTACTAGGGTTTTCTCTGTGAAAGCTTTGTTAAAAAGGATTAGCAGCACACTTGGGTGTTTTCCTTGTTTAGTAAAATCAGGTCTGTGCCAATCTTGGATCAAAATTAATAATAAACCTTGAGAGATTTTGGTAGCTATTTTATAATAACCTGTATAAGTGCGTATATTTCATGTGAACATCACAGTGTTTAGAAGAGATTTTGCCTTTCCCTGATTTAGTTTTATTATGGAGAACATAGAGGTAACTCAGTTGTTACAATTGTTGTGTAGTATTTTTCACAGTAGCTAAAGTCACCACCTTGTCCAGTTTAATTCACTTTCAATTTATTACTCAGAGCTGTCTGGACACCTGCATATTTTGAGGTTTTTTTTTGGTTTTGGTTGTTTTTTTTTTTTGTTTGTTTTTTGGTAGTAAATTTGAATTCATATTACTGATATATTATATCCTTAGTGTGTTCCAGTCTGTTAACCACCTCATAAAATTCTTTATAAATATTGGTTTTAGCCAGTTCAATAGCTAAATGATGCAGCCTCTTGCAGTTGGCTGTTCAGCCTGATGGAGCAAGAGCCTTTTTTCTCTTGTTTTACAGCTGTAATGCACTGAATATAAAATAAGTTTCTTGCATGTCAAATGCAAAAACATGCCCAAAAAAACCCCACTTTGGAAATTATTGGAATCTTTCATCTTGCTTTGGAAATTTTTCCCTGTGTACTGTGGGACGGGTTACGCCATGTACCCTTTAAAGTCTGTGCAGGTTGCATCCTGGCAGATGCCTTCAGCAAGTGCAAGGGCAACATCTCAGGTAGCACTTGCTTCAAGCCTTGGTCCACTAGGTCTCTTTTGCACTCTTTGACAGCTGATCCTGGAGATGCACTGGAGCTGAAGCAATGGTGCCAGGCCTTCAGTTTTGGAGTCCTCAGCACAAGACATTGAGGGGCTGCAGCAAGTACAGAGAGAGGCAGAGAGCTGGGGAAGAGTCTAGAGAACAAGACTGATGAGGAATGGCTGAGGGAGCTGGGAGTGTTTGGCCTGGAGCAAAGGAGGCTCAGAGGGGAGCCTATATATCACTCCAGAAGTGCCTTAGGAGAGCTTGTAGGGAGGTGGGGACTGGTCCCTCCCTCCAGGGAAGATGTGACAGCACAAGAGCAAATGGCCTCAGGTTGTCTGGGGAGGTTCATTCTGGCTGTGAAGGAAAAGGTTTTCAGTGAATGGTTTGTCAAGCTTTGGGACAGGCTGTTCATGGAAACACTGGAATCACCATGCCTGGAGGTACAGTGTATGAAAGCTGCTTGGATGTGACATTTAGGGACATGGTTTACTGGTGCACTTGGCAGAGTTGGGTTTGTGGGTGGACTCGATGACCTTTGTGGTTATTTCCAACCAAAATTATTCCATGGTTCTATTATTCAGAAGGACATTACTCCAGGATGTTTCTTGTGCTTTTGTGCCTGTTAACCCTTGAACCTGAGCAGCACCCTGGACATTCTGAGAAAACAAGAGCTTTGCTTCTCCATCCTCTGAACCTGCAGCCAGTTCTGATCAAGCTTCTGTGCTGCTGATCTGCATGAGGGAGTTGATCTTCCAGAACAATGGTCTTTTCTGGGCTGTTGTTCTACTGGATGAGGCAGTGATGTGACTGAGCTCAGAGACCACAGTGTGGGGTAGAGAGGAAGAGGATGTTAGGTGATCAGAGATATGGAATTAATCAGTGGGATAGATAAGGGTCTCTGTTTTGACACACTGGTCTGCAGGACATGGATTTGGGTTTCTAGTGCCACGCAATATTGAACTTAAATTCTGGACGAAAAGGTTTAAGGCACAGTGGTCTTTCTGGTATGTAATATATGCATAACTGTATTTGGTATGTGTTTATGGATTTAATATTCAGTGTTCTTCCTGACAATTTGTAAAAACAGGCTTATGCCCTCACAGAACAGTTGTTTTGTTATGTTTTGTTGTTATATGTGGAGTTCCTGCTAATTACAACAAGGGCATTCTCTGACTTTTTTCCATCAAATAGATTGTTTTTGCATCTGCAGTAGGAGTTGGCAAATTTCATTGCAACTCTGCTTTGCCTTCATATCCTTTTTTGCACATATTATTGCTCTGGGAAACTAGGCTCAGTTTTCCAATACTTTATAATGTCTTGCCTTTACATTCTCAATTTCCACAAATCCTGCAAAGATCTTGTAGTCTTCTGATGGATGAGGCTATTTATCATAATAATTTGGCTTAGTCCTGACTACTGGATATGACACAAACAAATTAAATCCCTAATTACTCCACTTGATAAATCTTTAAATTCAGAGGGCTTTGTCTTATTCGTTAGGGTGTTGGGGTACCTGAATATTATAAGGAAAATGTTTCTTCTCCAAGTGAATTCTTTCAAAAGGGCAGCATGTCTGAAATTTTGCACCCATGGAAGTAGAGTGTAAGTCTCCACCAGCTCAGGACTTTCTGTATGCAGCACTGTGGAAGATCTCATTATTAATTATTTTCCTTCAGTTTCACTTTATTTGGAATAATTGGAGGGGTTGGAATAATTTCTGACAATCTTGTCAATTTTCCTCCCAGTCAGGAAGTTGCAGGACAATATATTTTCTCCATTTTCAGTTGTCTTTGCATTATTAATTTGGCACAAAACTAGAATGGTCCTACTGTCTAACATGGAGTAAGACCATTCAAGGTAGAGGGAGTTATCAGCTCGGTTGGTTGCTCACATCAAGCTGTTATTTTTTCCCAATGTCAGGGCCTCCAGCTGAGTGGGCCAACAACTCCATCTGTGCTCTGTTGCTCTCTGGCTTGTTGGAGATAGAGCTAGCAAGGTAGTTAGCCACTTGGAGTTAGTAATCTCTATTGTGATGACAACTGATGATCCACATTGATGAGAGAGAGAGAGAGAGAGAGAGAGAGAGGGAGGGGGGGCAACAGTGCCTTCCATTTATTACAGCATCAGTAAAAAAAACCAAAAAAACTTATGAGAAATGAGAATTGCAGAAAGGGAATATGATCAATGCCTGCTCTTGCCCCTTGTTTCTATCTGCAGGTCCACAGATATAAACTAATGCAAAGATCATAATTATTTTCTTTTTCAGAGGTGAGGTTATTATCTGTGTCTGTGAAGGAAGCAGCTGTATGCTATCAGCATGAGGCATTGTGGCCAGGATTAACTCAGATGTGCAGAATCCTGCAGTAGTACACAATGCAATCTCTTTTGATGCCACTTGAAGATGTGAGTACTGTGTCCTTCCCCTCCCAGAACAGCTCTGCTCTGTCTTCTGGCTCCTTTCTGGTAAGGGTCCAGTGCTTCCATCAATAGTAGTGTTCTCCACTCTTTTCTCTGGATTTTTCAACTAGGGTTGAAACCTGTTGAAACCCTGTTGAGTCCTTATCTCCTGTAGGGGCAAGTGAGGTACTGATGACAATCTACAGCTCTTTTCCCTCTGCCTTGTGTTTTGTTTGAAGGAACCAAATGAACAATTTCCCTATGACCTGACAGTAAGATATTTCATTTTTGTAATAGGGATTATTTGTATTGGAACACCAAAAATATAATTTAGATGTTAAGCATATATGCATAGGCATGTTAAATGTATGTGTGTACATACAGATATGTATGCATACATATTTCATATATAACTATATATTCATATATATAGTAATATAGGAAACACATATATATATCATATATATGACCATATATATGCATACATATTTCATATATACTATATGTGTAGTAGAGCTTTATCTTTCTATGTGTTTTTTGACAGACAACAGTAGATAACTTTATGAAAGTTTCTGATATAATTAGCCCATCAGAACAGCTCACTAATCCTAATTTCTATTGCTTATTCAGGACTATTCCAGTTCTTGCATTCCTGACAGTCATCTGTAGGCCTTAGTCTTAGCATGATATCTTATCCTTAGTCTTAATGACAGCATATAGATCTGGCTGAACTCTTTTTCCTCTTCGAGAAGACAGAGAAAATTCTTTTGTGATCAGTAACTGGAAACTCATGCAAATTTGCTTTAGAAGGTCGAATGGTGTTAAAGCATGTCACTTTTGATTTTTTTAAACTCCTGAATATGGCTATAGTGATGCTTTTATCTCTGCCAGGTCTTTTGAATATATAACATATATTCTGTTGAATCTATATGAAACCAAACTTAACAGGTCTGGCAAGGCAGAATTTTCTTGTGAAAAGTTCTTCATCCTGAGAAGAAGCCACAAAAGAACCAGTAGGAATTGCTCACAGTGGTGCAGTAAATGTTGAAAATCATGGAACTTATTCGAATGTCTGAATGTGAATATAGAGGCTTACTTTTGAAATCTTTGACCAAGATAAAGTAAACTTAGGAATTTTTACAAGCAGTGCTTTGTATCTGTATCATGATGTGAATTTTGAATTAAACATCTTTGACTATGGTGATTATAATCTTTGACTTGCTTAGCAAAGCCACATATGTAAAAAATCATATTCCAGTTACCTAGAACTACTTNGTTTGGCCAAGCAGAAGTTAAAGTAGTAATAGTTTACTAGTCTAGCTATGAGATTTGTATCACACCTTTACAGTGACAGAAGGTAGAAGGTGTCTTCCACTTAGAGTCATTGTAGAGGACATCTTTTAAAAACATTTTTATAGCAGTCACAGGGAAGTTGTGGATAAAAGGCAGGAGAGTAACTCTGGCCATTTGCCTTCTTTCTCCTGCTATTTAGTATAGTCCAATAACTTTTAAATTATTTGCAGCTGCAGATAAAAGCCTGATTTTTCCTGAAAATGAAACTAATTTTTTATCTTTTTTTTTCAAGAACAAAAAGAAGTCATTAGGACCTCTATAACTGTCATGCTCTACAATAGACAAAGCTCTTTTATGGATCAGATACAGCCTGTATATAGAGCAGGTGTGCTCACAAAATGTGCTTGAAAGAGAACAGGATGCTTAATGGATTTATGGATTCTAGGTTTGTTACATTTGGATATTCTTTCTTTGTGTTGCCACCAAAGATGTTATTTTAGGCTCCCAGGTTTCTCCGGTATCACTTGAACTGAACCATTTGTGCTCAAACCCCTCTGAGAGGTGACAAACAGGAGAATAGAACACCCTGTCCATTCAAATACTACGCAGATAAGGACAAGATACCAGGTCATTTACCCAAACCATGGGTTGTAGTCACCGCCTGCGCTTACACTTCTTGCAGGGTCCTCTCAGGGAGAGACACAGCTGCGTCCCAGGCTGTTGCTGCTCAGAGTCACCTCTCTGGGTGAAGCAGAGCTGCTGTTCTTGCTCTGTGCTTGTGTTATCACAGAGATGAGGAGCCCAGGGTGGAGAGGAGGACCTATCTGTGCAGCACCTGTGCAGGTATCAGCTAAAAAACCAGACATGGACATAACAAGCCAATGTGATAAGGGAGTGTAGGGAACAGACAAGTAGAAGGAAGTAATTTGACAGCACCACACCACTCCATTAACAACCTGACTAGATGAATTTTCTGGAGGCATTGACCCTTTCATTTAACCTTAAAGGACTTCTGAGAGAGGAATCAGATCCCTCAGAAGTCCTTCCCAGGTATAGAAAGTGGCCTATGAGAGAGGCTGGCATCATGACTACTGGAGAAATAGAGAACAGGCAGGGCATGAAACTGGAAACAGATAGAAGATCTAGAGGCGAGAATGGCAATTATGTTTGTGCAGTCATATCCACATTATGTGTTCCTCTCCTCTCATTGTTGGTCACTACTGAGAGTCTGCAATGGCAGTGAGACAAATGTTGCTTAGACCAGCAGGCAATTATCTACTGTGGCAGTTTGGATTATAGAATTTATGAGGTTGCGGTTTCATTAACAAGTTTGGAGTTAAATTCTCTCCCTAGCCACTGTTGGGTTTCCTAATGTAGTTTATAATTTTGTAGAGCAGTAAACAGAGGAGAAGGCAGCCCCCAGTTCTGCTGATGGACAAGGTCAGATGCTTGCAATATGGGCTATTATATTAAAACCAGGTCATAAATTAAAGATGTCACAATCAACTTGAAATTGACTTGAAATTGAAATCAACTTGAATATTTTCTTTCTGACAAAATTTTTCATATTGCTTCTGAATAAAGAAAGACAAGATTATTTCAGTTGCAGCACTATCTGTACTGTTTAGTTAACACTTCTGTGTTAGATGTAACTTCCAGATAATTTACCTTTCATTTTTTTTCTCAGGATATAGTGTTGGTTTTTATATAGATCTTTCACAACAGTGCAGGAGTTAAGAACACTCAGAATTTTGTGAAAGTCTTTAAAACTAATTTCAGTTGTTTGAAAGTAAATTTTGAGTTGTCTATCTCCCTCTAGAGTCTGTGTATCACACAAATTCAAACACTGACCTAATTTTTTTTCTCTTTTTATCTGAAGGTAAACCAGGATTAGCAGTGCTGAAGAAGAATGAAATTCAATTGATGTGAATTTAAAGGTAAGAAGGAGTCCTTTCAGGCATATTCCCGCTCAGATTTTTGACAACACAGAAAACCTTCACTTTCTAGCAACTCAATTTCTTGCAATTGAAGTAATCTGCTTGAGACTCAGAAACAGAACCATTGCTCTGTCACGATCCAAAAGAATGGTCGTGATGGTTCGTTTTGATTTCAGAGTGCAAAAAGAGGCAATGAGAACTTAATTGAAGTAAAATCAATTGTATCTTTATTGATACACACAATTTATGCGATAGGAAAGGAAGGAGAGAGAAAGAAAGAGAGAGAAGAGAGGAAAGATAGGGTCATAGCTACCGACTGAGCAGACGTGAGTCCTCGTGATGCTGGAGCCAATAGACCACTTTTGCAGTCCTAGTGGCACACGTCAATAGATCCGTCCTGTCCTTCGGGGAGGGCCTCAGAGTGTGAGTCGCAGGGGGAAGATTTTATAGTCATTTCAGAAGCAGGGGGCACCTGGCCAATGCAGGCAGAAGTGGGGAGCACCTGGTCAGCGTGGGGGAAGCACCTAAGAGTCATTGTGAGGAGCCCCGTTGCTCTGGGCAGGCAGGTTTGGGGCAAGCAGGTCTGGGCTCTGCAGCAGGTACAGCACAGTCAGTGAGAGCAAACATGGCCTCTGCAAACAAGGCCAGGAACCGTGACAGTGTCCATTGTTCCTGCACGGGGATCTGAGGAGGGCGTCTTGGTCCAGTGGGTGCACCTGCAGGGAGAAGCCTGGTCCCACCTTGATCAGGCCAGAACTCCTGTGCTGCAGCCCAGCGTCCATGGGGGTCTCGGCCTCTGACAGTCGTGAGGCAGATGAGGGATCTTCAGACTGACTCTTACATGCTCATAGAATAATTTTTCATCATCTCAGATTTCTGTGATGTCTGAGAGGCAGGATGTAGGGATGAGGATGAATGGGTGAAGGAGACAGGTGGGCTTGAAGCTGGGCAGGGGCAGCCATGGGGGAACTGCTGGTGGGGAGCTGTTATGCTGCAAGTGTTAACTGTGAAAGGAGAAGGCCTGGCACCCTATCCTGACTGCTGACCCTGGAGGTGATGCTAGCTTCTACCAGTCATTCCATTAGCTCAAACATAAAGCTCCAATACTGCAAGATCCATCTATGCTGCAATTCTATATCCTACATATGAATGGGCTACACGTTGAGATGGCCATATAGCCACAGTTACACCCCTGAAGTATGTGTCTTCAGCAGGTTTAACTGTATGATAATCTACCGTTTTGTCCACAGGATTTTGCCGCAGACTGTGCATGAGATGGAATTGCTCTGGGGATGAATAAGAGGTGTGCAGCAAAGGAACCATTTGTCTGCAGGAGTCAGATTTAATTTCTTTCTGGAGTCTGAATAAAGCTGATTGGTATCTAAAAACATTTCATGTGGGGAAAATGCATTTGGGTCTTGAGGTGTATGTTGAACAAATGCAGGTAAAAAGTCCATGGAAATACATGAGCACGTCTATGGTTTTAGAGGAATGGGAGAAGTCTAAGTTGAGTACTCTGGAGAGTGCTTTTCCATGAAAATGGGAAGATGTGATAGTGGTATGACCCTTTCAGCTGTTCAGAAACAGGTACAAAACTCAAGACATAGGACCACACCCATACCAGATACCAGTGCAGATGACAATTACTATAACATTGTTAGGGTCTATAAAGCACGCAACAAAATGATGCTCCTTCTGTGCATCAATATCCAAGCAGATCTATGCCGAGGAAGGTTATCAACAATTTTCTTACTGAGGCCCTGTGTTGGGCCACATGTGATGGTTCATGGTAGTGGAGCAAATGAATGCACCTGAGGCAACAGCATGGTAAGAAACTATCTGTAAAGATCACTTGTGACCCAAAGACTGGTAACAGAAACAATGGGACTCTAATCACAGTTTAACCCTCTAACCTCAGCCTGTATCTATGAGCTACAAGCTCATTAAAGCACCCTCCTTAACTAGTGTCCAACATTTCTGTTACAGATGTTCATTTCTACCTCTGGGCTTTTGGTTTGGCAGCTGTTCTTTTTTCCTTGGAGACACTTCTTCACTGAAAGGGAGTGGTGATTTATGTTATGGCTCCATTTAGGACAGCAGTGATCATGCAACTTACAGTAAACAACCTGTGAACTCCCCAGAACCTCACCTGTTGAAGCCTCTCATTTTGCTTAATTATGAATGAAAGGTAGTGCAGATTCCTCAGGGGTGAGGCAGAGCACTCATCAAATAAAAACTCTGGCTTTATCAGAGCCTAGCAATACCACTGTGGAGCACTGGGACACTGGCGCTAATCAAGTGGGGACCGGGCTGGAGCCCTGCTTGGAGTGAGGCTCAAGGAAAGGCAGCGCAGGGGTGGGTAATGAGACTTGTGCTGATGAAGGAACCATGGGCATGCAGTGTTCTGCTCCACTCACTGGTGACCCTCCTGGGGGAGTCTGGTGCCGTGCTCTGAGCTCAGCCCTGCAGCTGGCCACTGCATGGAGAGCCGTGCAGGGGAACGTGCAGATGGAGCAGATGGGGAACGGGAAATGAGGTATCCCAGGTTACCATAACAAGGAGACAGGCGTGCTTAGGAACAAACAGAACTGTGAAAATTACAGGAGATGGGATTACACCTGCTTACGGGAAGAGAGAAGATTCAACCAACTTCTGCAAGCAAAGAGTTGTTGTAAAATGCATGAGTTTTCTGTGTGATTGTTAACCTGATTATTGTAGTAGAAATTATTAACCTGTCTGAAATAGTATATAAGCTTTTGGGAAACCTGAGTAAAATTGAATTCTGATCACCGAATCAGTCTTCCCGTCTCTCATCAATCGCCAATACCTTTTTATTATTATTTTTATTTATTATTTATATACAGAAGTGGATGTATTATAGGTGGTCCTGTGTGGCTCAGAACGAGAAATAAACCTGTGAGTCTTGTCATTGCTCAGCTGCTTTGGTGGATGCAAGAGTCAAATTTCCTTGTAGTTAAGCTTTTGCTCTGCATTAAACAGCAACTAGCAGTACCCCATCCAAATTCCAGATTTTTAGACTGGCTGAAGATGTGCTGTTGTAAGGTATTAAAATCTTTGATACCAGCTTTGACCATTATCAGTCCTTTTCCTTTTACAATGGTTCTGGTGGCAAACATGAAACTGAAGGAGAGTGCAGTGTAGCACTGGACCTACAAAACGACTTATCATAATGGCTGCTTAAGGCAACTATGTTACAAAAGTTAAATTGATAAATCTGTCTACTAATTGCCTGATGCACTAAGTTCATAACTGCCCATGTATTCGCAAAATCTTTTGGAGAAGACACATGCATTATTTTGACACGTGATTTTCTCAGGCAACCAGGAGCTGGGCTAATAGATAGAGTCTATTAAGGAATTATTAAACAGTTTTTCCCCCTCTATTGTTTCTTTTTATTTCCAAGATGAAGAGGTTAAAAATGGGCCAACTCAAAAAACGTGTGATAGAACAGAGAGCAGGAAAGGCAGCTGGTTATATCATTGGTATCTCTTTTTTATACATCATATAAAAAGCACTCTGAACTTTGAAAGACTTCTAACATTTTGCAATATTGACTGTGCCTGAGGCTCTTCAACATGCACTATAGGAATGCCGTAAGGTAACTTTAGACCCTCTGGCTCAATAACTTCTAACAGTTTCCTGACAGAGAGTGCTTTGCCTGAGAACACTCACAAATGGAAAACTGAAGAGATGCTGAAACAAATCATGATGTTTTGCTGATGAACAAAGCTGATGTAGAGGGGGGATTGTACTCCATTTTTCTATGTCCTCGACGAATGTTGTGAAAAGAAGGTTCTTACCTCTTGTATAGAAGGACAGGTGGAAAAATGCTTTCTTGGGAGATTTAGGTCCTGATCAGGGAAATACTTTTTAAGGAGTTTTAGCAATATACTGCAGTGCAGTCATAGCATTGCTAAGTTGTAAAAGATATTTAAAATCCTTAAGTTGAACTATAAACCTGCCAATTCCACCACTAAATCCTGTCCCTAAGAACCACAGCATCACATCTTCTGAGGACCTCTGGGGGTACTTATCTGAAGCCCACCTACTTATGTGGGCAGTCTCTTCCAAGTAGAAATGAGTGCAAAAGATACTAAACAAAAGTTTTATTATCAAATGTCTATTCACCTGACATCCTCTTCCTCTCTACCCTACACACTGTGGTCTCTGAGCTCAGTCACATCACTGCCTCATCCAGTAGAACAACAGCCCAGAAAAGACCATTGTTCTGGAAGATCAACTCCCTCATGCAGATCAGCAGCACAGAAGCTTGATCAGAACTGGCTGCAGGTTCAGAGGATGGAGAAGCAAAGCTCTTGTTTTCTCAGAATGTCTAGGGTGCTGCCCAGGTTCCCCTTGGTCCCCTTGGAGTTTGGGAGCTTTGTTCCACTCCTTGTCCCCGTCTCCCAGCTCCGGGTCCTGGGTATCCAGAGAACAACTTGGTCGTGTTTCAAGACTGAGGCAAAGAAGGAATTAAGTACCTCAACTTTTTCTCATTCTTTGTCCCCACTTTTCCCTCAGCTTCCAGTTCTGCCTGGGATTTGTCCCTTCTCATGTTCTCCTTGCATAAGCTCATGACATCTTTGTAGTCCTGCTGAGTGGCTCAGAAGGCAGCTCCCACTGACTTCCATATGAGTTGAGTGCTCAGCCTTATGGCACACAACAGAACAGAGCCAGAAATTCAGAAAATGAGAAGGACACAGTTATCGTATCTCCTTGTCCTTCAAGGATATCTTCTGAATAATAAGCTCCAAGGACAGTTCCTCAGTGCTCCCCTGTGCAAGAGAGATGCCAGGTGCTCAGCACATGGTCACGATAGCCTTTCCTGTTGCTGCCTGTCTCAACAGATGTCTGGAAGTCCCTTGAGGTGAAAAATATTTTCATACAGACAAACTTCCGCTATCCAGCCTTTCTGTGCCCTGGCCCAGTTTAAGGCCAGGGCAGGCCTTTACAGGGGAAGGTGTTGTGGCTTGAGTGGTGTAGGCTTGTGTGAAATTTTTACACCTCACAGGCCAGAGCAACAAATCCAGGTTGCACCACCTGCTTCAACCCAGCACCTCCAAATTTGGACTGCTCTGCAACTGCAGCTTTCAAGAAGGGAAAATGACCAGCCAGGAGGAAATGTGAGTGTCTGCCACACAGATTTTTGTTAGAGGAGATAACCTGAGAAAGATTGGATGGAGCAATGTTGTGCTTTCACCTTGCATGGCCAGTGCCAAAATGATCTACCATCTCCCAGCGCTGACGATGTAGGGAAGTCCTCATTGCTTCTCGAAGTGTACTAAGGGTACAAAGTTCACAGCCCTGAAACTGATCGAGTGCCTCAGCCGAGGTTCCCCGTGCTTCAGCCAGCAATGCCAACCTCGCAGTGTCACTCTCCTACAGCAGGCGCTCTGCGTATCTGCCGGTGCTCCTGGATCACCTGTTCTTCCAGGACGGAATGCCACAAAGAACTGTCCCCGGGTGCGCCGCTGAGCTCTGTCTTTCTGGTTGCATTGATTCGGTTTGTTTCTCTGGGTTTTGTCCTTGAGGAGGCAAGTTCCTCTATTTCGAGACAGAAAAATGCCCGTGTGTCTATCTCTCGAAGATCGAACAGTGACATCCAGTGGCCACTCACTTTGGTGAAAATGGCAAAATTGTGTTAGCAGAGTGGCGTGAGGATGGTACACACCGTCCTGGAGCGTGCTGAGGAGCGCGGGAGCAGCTCGGGCTGCGGCAGAGTGCTGAGCAAGGAGAGCAGCCCCTGCATTGCTTCCTGAGGGGATGAACCTCACTCTTGCCTCTGAGGGAGAGCAGATTGCTAAGGATAAGCATTTGAATTAATATATTTTTTTCCCTTACCTTGTGCAACACACGTTTTCCAGTATCCCTCATACGTTTTCCAGTATCCCTCCAACCAGCTTTCGACAGGCTCTTTAAGTATCTTTTGGTTTGGGTACAGCTCACTGACACATCTCTGCCAAGTCTGGCAGTTACTGAATTTCAGAGATGGCAGTAATTAATGTGCCACACTACCAAAATGTATCTGGGACCCTATGATCTAGTCAGTATGATAGAGATGTTCTGATTTCTGTGCACTATCCTGTTGTCGTGTCCTTAAAGTAACATTTGGAGGCACAGGGATCAGCTCTGAATGCATTCTTAAGAGAGGGGAGTTCCATAGACATAGAAGTTTGGGAACCAGAGCATATATGGCACCACATTTGGCCTGTCTTCCCTGGATCCAATGTGTTGCTACTCCCTGTACTGAGCATCCATGGCAAAGAGTGAGTGGTTTCTCTCAATCACCTTAGATCATAACTTCTATTAAAACATATAAGTATTTAACAATTATTTCTTCTAGTAAAACATAAAAATATTTTGTTTCCACCAGAATAGAAAAGAGCAGTTATTAAATGCTTCGCTCTTAGTAGAGGCAAGATGAAATTCTTGGCCCTTTCTTGTACATTTTCAGAGCAGTTTAACAAATAATGCAGATTGTGCATTATTTTGTATTACATTTTAATATACAATTTGGAAAATGGTAAATTAAATTCCAGTGTTAAGCTTCCACAGAACAGCAAATTGTGTCAGTATTCATCCTCTCTTGATTAACATATTTTAATATATACATATTTTGTGCAACTTCTTTCAAAGCTAAAAAATTCTTGATCTGCTGTGGCATTTTTTCCTGCCAACATGATGCTGAAGATAATAGAGCCAGTGGATCCATCCATCCATCCCCCAAGGGGATGGCTTGCACTGATCTGTGGTGCTGGTGCAGTGAAACCAAAGCATGCGTTATATAGTTGCATAAGACAGCTTAATTTATCCTGTGGCTAGGACTGAACTCCTAGTCTTTGAAGTTGCTCTGAGGTTCAGGATCAGATACTCTTAAGGGAACTTTGTTTTCCTGTAAATGTCCATGATGCTGTGTTGTCTGAAAATATTCGGACATTTTAGAAGAGACGGACTATGATCCACCTAACATAATTCTAAGGTAGGCCTAGTTTATTTTCTAGGCTTACTAGAAATCTAAATAAGTACACAAAATTTCAGATACATATTTAAATTATTGCAGTAGTAATGTAGTCCTTAGCTGTGATTGCATAGCAAGGAAAGACAATGTCCCTGCATTTCTGTGTACTTCCCACTGTGACTGCTGTTTCTCTCTGACTTAGCTGAACTGGGGTGGGAATGCAGGCAATCTGCTCTGGTTAGAAAGCCAAAATGTTTCAGGGAGAAAATGATCCATGGGGAACTGAGCATCAGGCTATGTTTTCTGAAACTTCATCCATTTCTTGCAACAGGGCAGCAACCACTCCTCAGATAAGACTGGAGCAAAGACACAGAATGCCCTTGTAGACACTCACCAAAAGGCACCCAAACTTCAAAGCTCCCAGTCTTCACTGAATAGCAGTCCTGAGAAAGAATGAAATAAAATCTGATTAAGAAGTTTAGCATCTCCTTCTCAGATACCTGAAATAAAGACTAGCTCTCCAAACCATTTCTCCCCTGAAATATGACAGATGTGTGCAGAACTGTTTTGAGTATCTGATATCTTTCTGATTCAATTGGATGTTTGTTTTCCTGTGCTTCTTTCTCATTTGGCTAAGACATGTTATCTCAGTAAAGGCTTATTTGTGGAGGCAGAAGATTCTGACCTCGGCAGATTTTGTGTCAGTAGTGTTTTTTCAGCATTTTTGTGAGGAAGTATCAGAGCTGGCTGTAGCTGCATAAAGAGGGAGACAATGATTTCTTTTGTGAGTAAGGTGAGATGCCAGTTCAGAGTTGGTCATAGCTACTAGTGGATTACTTGGTGTCCTTTGTTCTTCATGAAGCCTCTCTGGCTACAACAGCAGGCAGTACCATCCAGTTCCCATGCAAAGGAGCACGCTTCTTCCAGGCTATTGGATGCAATTCGGAGAGGCACTGCAATTGATGCTTTTGTTCTGCCTTTGCTGGAATGGTAGTGACAAAGCAATTACTCACTCTTTTTAAATAAACCATAGCTCTGTCATGGTTCCAATACTGGCCAGACTAAGGGACATTGAATGAAACCTGATCTCAGAGCGTGAAATAAATTGCAACATTCAAAAGGCCTGTGCACAACATAGTAAATGTTTTGGTTTCCTTTAAATCTGTAAAGTTAGAACAGTGAGAGATCTTAAGAGAAAAGTAACTGTCATTGCATCACTGCTTTACTGCCTTGAAAGCAAATGACCATAAATAAATGCTCCAGCAAGAACAGATATTTTGATCTACATCTATTTTTTTTTATTGCAAAACAATTGTTACAGAAATTCCAGAAAGTTCTACTGTAGCAATTACCAACTTCTGCTTTTTATTATGCATCTAAACACAGTCTAAAAGTGCATTGTGAATCCAGTAGACCTTTGGAAAGGACCATTTTCCCTAGTTATGTATATTTAGACATATGATACTTGAAAAGCTTTGTATTAGTAGGAATTTGTTTAAAATAACATTTTAGTAATTTTTATCCCTTTATAAATGATTGTTATACACTTACAAATGATAGCCCAAATAATAAATGACTAAATAGGTATTAGTATAGAATATTGCAAACACTGTTCCAGACAGCAGTAGCAGCAAATAGACTCTTGTCCTGTACAACAACTGCAGTGGTGGAAAAAAGATATCACTTTAGTACAATTTTCTCTTGTACAGGCATAAAACGGTATTTCATATCCAATTCCCTCTTCTGTCCCTTCCCCCTTCCTCTCAGATACTAAAATAAACAAGAGTTATCACTTCCCTGCAGCAGAAACAGCAGCAATTTAATAATCAAATATTTTTACCTAACAGCCTTTTGAAATAAGTATTGTGTGGCTCTATGAATGATCTGAAAGCATACAGCAAAAATTAAAGGGTCAGAGACTGTTTCACAACCAGACTGGCTCAATGGCTCCTTCATTAGACTTCCAATTTGAAGATGATATAGTGTAATCCATGCCTTGACTCAAAGTAATATTGAGTTAGAAATGCAGAATAAATCCATCTCCTGACAGAAGTCAGGGTATACCACTGAAATCAGTGGATTTTCTGCAGATTTTCACCACTGTAATTGTAGTCAATCACGGAGAAAAGACGCCTGTGTGACCTGTAGTGTTCACTGTATGACTGGCTATAAAGCAGGCTGCCGAAACAAAGTCCCTCTGCATCCAGTACTACTGCTCCTATGCCAGAGTGTGGCAAGGACAGTGAATGGGGAGGGTTTCACTAGGTAAGCAGTTACCCTCAATGTGTCACTTCTCATCCCAATTTGGACTGTGATTTTATCTAAGGTGGTTGAAGGGAAAGTTCATGCTAGGAATCTTACCCTTTTGTTTTTTTTGAAGAAGATGATCTATACCTAGTACTTCTCAACAGAACTGAAAATGTGGCCTTTGTTGAACCAATCATGCGTATTTGTGCAAAAATGCAAATATATTATCATTTTTAAGCAGGGGAAGACATTACAACTACTTAAGCATTCCGAGGGAAATCCAGGAAAAAACAGCTCACACTTTCCCTTCGGGCAGTTATCAGATGCTCTTCAGTGTTTAACCTGAGCAACATAACAAGACATTTATGCTTGTCTTTGGAACCTGCACCATGAGTTTACAGAGAATTTTGTTTCACTGGCTCACTCTAATACCTTTGATTCCATCTGCTGTCAGGACAGATACTGGCTTGCACCCACTGCAGTCATCGGACTAAGGTTGTGTGCTGCTACCAGCACTTTTTTTTTTTTTTTTTTAGCAGTTATTCATGTAGTTGCATTTTCCATGCAGGGAAAAATTCTAAGAAACAAATTATTTTTTTCTCATACAAAAAATATACCTAACTAAGATATTTATCCCCTGACAAAAGGCTATCCTTTCCACAAAATGTACAAATCGGTTTCATTATTTTTTTCTTTTACCAAAAAATCTATAAATGGGGAAAAAAAAGGTAATCTATATCTGGAACCCAGAGGGATTTCCATATGTAGATGAATGGATGTTTGGTTTTTCATTATATTTTCAAATTATCCCCTCACTGCCATTTGTTAACTGGCACTTGTGCTAAGAAAATAGTGTAGCACCTGATCTGTTCCAAAAAAAAAGAGAGAGCCAAATGTCTGAGCACTGCTGTAGGTTCGCATTTTGTGTTGAGTATTCAAATTTCATAAAATACAACTGTCTTTTAAAAATAATAAAAATCACTTACTTTGCTAAAGATCAAAAATAATGGAAATAATGTAAACATCCAAAAGTTTGAATTCATTTCTAACTGGATTCATCTTTACAGGCAGGCAATAGCAAAATGTTAAGTCTCCTAGCAGTCCGAAGAAACTCATGGAACAATGCATGCATTTTCTTTCACATAAAAAATGACTGGACTGTAAGGAAGAGAAACTACTTCAGTCATATCACACTATTATTGTGAAAGAATAATGTGCTATAATACAATACCTAAGACAAGTGTATACCCCAACTGTAGAATAGAATCACTTAAACAGGAAACAACAAAATGGATTACTATAGGAAAATATTTATAAAATACTGCACACTGCTTCCTCAGTCAACCAGCATATGTAAACAAACAGCTAAGCTCAGTTGAGTTTTAAAATATGATTAAAGTTCATTTATCTTATAATCTTTTGCATAACATGCCAGTTCATCATTCACACCATCAACTCATCTGTCACAGCCCACAGTAGCTCATTAGAGGTTTATACATCAGCTCATACAGACATCTAAGTGCAGCTATACAAAGAAATGTGTGAAACATACCAAACTTACACACTGTGACCGGAAATGCATTTTCCATATGTAAGATAATAATTGGATAGTGGAACTTAATGTTTGATGCAACATGTGCTATTTTATTGAATGTTACAGATTTACAAACGTGACCATGTAATGAGATATTAAAACTGTCCTGTAACGTTCACTAATCTTACCACATGTCACAACTATATATGTGTCTATTTCATAAGCTATCCTTTGAACAGAATACATCATATGGCACATGCTATAGCTACATGATGATGGATGATGAGACTTCTATCTCACTAAAAGGTCGTAATATCGAGACTGGGAAGTCTGGTCCCATTGCAAGAAATGTGTGTTTTTATCATCAAATTCAAAAAGAGCAGTTTGATGCAATGTGAAAATAAAATAATCTAACATCCATCATAATATATTCTATAGATACCACATTGTAGAATAAATGGGAAACATTCAGGGAAAGTAGTGTTCTGACATCTTGCAATCACACTTTTAACATCTGAATTTACATTTTATATATAATGGCAAATTTTAAGAGGTAAATAAAGTGTCCTGTTTCATTTTACCTGGAATGTGTGCTCCAGATCAATAAGGTGCTGTATCCTAAACATTTATACAGCTTCTGGGCTTGGCAAATTTCTTTACCCTGACAAACAAACCAGAATCTACCCCAGAGGAGAGCTCTACACCTTGAACTAATTCACTAAGCATTATTGAGGAATTTCTAATGAATCTGAAATTCCTCTCGAGTAGACCAGTAATATGATGAAGATGAAAGAGTCAACAACAGTTTTAGCAGACATTCATAAAAGTAACAAAGAAAACGAAGTAAGAATATCCCCTTCTACTCTCCGTAGATAGATAGATTTCGAAAAGCCTTAGGAAAAGGCTGCTAACAGAAGGTTGGCACATTTGAAGCACATTGTTAAACACAAGTTCCTTTGCCCTTGGGCATTTTGCTATTGTTCAACAATCAGCCTGCCACAAGCGTGCTTCATAATGCACAGAAAGGTTTCTGACCTTTGTTGGTATCCCCATGTGACTGTAACGCTGCACATGGGCTGCAAGGCAATTGCATAAACGTGTTGTCTTGGTGGAGTTTAGTTCACTGAAAGCCTGATCAAACAGAAGAAAGCAAGGAACACATTGGTGCAGGAAGTGTGAAACACATTGTTCTTAACATCCCCTTGCTGCATTTCTGTGTTTCCTGAACATTCCAACGCAGTGACTTGTTAACTAAATGTTTTCACCTTCTTTGCCTCTTTTCATGAGGCTGATGATTATTTTTCTGTCTGGATTAATTGTCTTTTGGACTTTACTCTCAGTTGGAGCCCAAAGTCTCCTAGGGAGAGGACTCAGTAAGAAAACATCAGCTTTTATTCTCAAAGCTGCCTTTGAAAGATAATTTACATTTAAATAATGTGAAATATGTACCCCACTCATTTTTAATAACAAAAAGGAGATGGTTCTACACAAATATTGGTAACTGTTGAGATATTTTAACTTGTAATAGCACTACTGTCAACTTTTTAAAAGCTTAAAAGTTGTGCTGTCATAAAGGAATGCGAATTGTTTTTCCAGTTGCAGTTTATGCTTCTCCACCCTTTTCCAGTCTTCTGCATACCCTTCCATCTGTGACCACTGGACACCATCTCATGAGAAGTTTGAAACTCTGTTTGACAATGTGGATCTTTGGGATGTGGGTGCGGTCAGTGGAGTTACAACTGTCTTTGACCAAAACCCGTAACTGCACTACCTTGCAGACACACCTTCTCCTACTAAAAGTGCTCGTTGTGTGATATGCTGATGAATGGTGGATGCCTAGTCACAACTGATGGCTTTTGCTGCTTACAGACACTTGCAGTTCCACTGTGGTTCTTTTACTTATTAGAAGCATATAGAGATTCCGGTGTTTTCCAGTCCTCTGCCAAAAATACTTCCCTTTAAGCAGCTTCAGTCTAATTACAAGAATTTGAATTCAGATTTCTTGATAAATCCTGTATAATTTTAAAAGTCTGAATACAGCTATGTTCACATTAGGAAAAATAAAAATGTACATTTTTAGGTGAGGGAATAATGTGAAGAATTGGCAGCTCAAATGAAACAGCAAGAAGAACCTGGTGGTTGGTGGTTAAATCTCCTCAATTTATATATATAATTAAACTGAGCAGTGAGAACTGGGCACTATTACTATGGTCTGCTCTGATCATCCAATTCTTATTGTTTCATCACATCCTTTGATTCAGTCAGACAACATACTGATGACAAATGTGGTAAAAAAATAAATATATACTATTCCACTTAATTACATTCATCCTGAGCTTGCTCACCTGTGCTAGAATCTAAAATGCCTGTTTTATACAGGAAATCATCTGACATTTTAACATAAACTCTTCTTCCATTTAAGTTGCAGTAAAAAAAAGGCATTTCATTTCCCTTTCCGCTCTTGAAAATATAGACTTTCTGTGATACTAGAGGTTGACACAAAAGGAGACAAGTGAACATTTATAGTTGTTATTGTGTTCATCTTTCTTCATTTCCACAAATGTGGGATGCAAGGGACTTGGGAGACTTTAGGTTTGTTTGCTGCCAGTTCCTACAGAAACAACAAATGCTTTTCACCAGTCAACACAATGGTTACATAGATGAGAAAGAAGAAAGAAGTTGTGATTGAAGAGAACATCTAATTTGTACATCTCTTTTTTGCCAGTTAATTCCTGCATCTTAAAAACTTGAATGCCCTCTAATAAAAGGCAGATATCTGGACCTATTAATTTATTTCTTCTGACTTCACTAAGTCAGTTATTTCTCTTGTTTACTGAAGGTTTTGTAAAACTTTCATCCCTCCCTTTTTTCATAAGTGCAAATGTCAAAGGTCAAGATGCAGTACCTCAGTGGTGATGCTGAGATTCAAAATGTGCTCCCTTGACCAGTGGCTAATGCCAATTGGACTTGACATGGGGTGATGTGAAGGTCTTTTTAAAATTCTGCTAAGAAAAATAGAATGAAGAGCAGATGACCCTCGGACTGCTGGTGAGCTTTGTACTAGCCTAACTGTGCTTGCTTTCAAAGCTGCAGAAGGCTCCTGTTCTTGACAGTCTCCTCATGGACAGGTTGTCACCACTGTTCTCTGGCCTTGAGGACTTAGTCCTCTCCAAGGGGTTCCGCAGGCCTGCTGTGTTTCGGTGTCTGTCAAGTTTGTCACTGATGGAGTAGCTCTTTCGTGTGTGCTGTGCATATAGTACATTGGACTCTTCTGCAGAGTAGCTGTTGGCTCGCTCTATTTTTGGGAGTGGGATGCTGTTGGGCACAGTTGTTGTAGCATTGCTGTCTTGAGGAGATAAGGGGATTCCCTTCTTGTCTTTGACCTCAATATCCTCATGGTCAGAGCTTGGGTGGGTTAGTTCAGCTTCTCTCTCTGGGTGGCAGCATCCCAGGTCTTCCACTTTGCCCCTGAGACTTCCAGGGAAACTGGCCCTCTCTGCAATGGCCTGGGGAGCACTCACACACCTCGTGTCTATGCAGTCTGTAATACTTGTGTACTCTGCTGTTTTGACCGGGACACCAAGGCTGCTGAAGTAGCTTCGAGAAGGAGAGAACATGAAGCTGTGAGATTTCACAATTGGTGTTTCCTCCAGAATAAACGGAGTTGTAGCCAAGTAACGACTGCTTTTAGATCGCTCTAAAGTATGATACAAGGGAGGGTCTGAATCCCATGGGATTTGGCAGTCTGTGATCTGTGAATAGTCTGAAGAAAATGCTCTTGTTTCTATCCCAGAGGTTTCCTCATAATCAAGATTTCTGCCAGAGATCTTTTCACCAGCTGCACTGCTGATATATACACTATTAGTTAAAAGGGAAGAGGCTATGTGAGTTGGCAGAGCTGCATCTTCGGGACCAAGAATATTTATGGAGCTCTCTAGAGGTTCTGTGTCAGAATGCATTTCATCCATGGCAGAAACATAGATGTCTATACAAGATGAAGGTCTTCTGGAGTCTGGGGCAATTGACAAAGTGCTGGTAGGGGGTAAAGGAGCCTTTCCTTCTTTTGCTATTGAGTGGGAACTGATTGCCCGATGTAGGCTTGGAGATCTTTCCTTAAAAATGCTTTCCAACTTTTCCAACCCACACTTGTCCTTCATGTTTGTTGCATAGAAGGAGTGGCTTCGCATGCGGGGTGTGATCGTAGGTGATGTTGGGGACATGGACTCCTCTCCTGTGGGATCAATGCTCTCTTGAAGCTTGTAGGCATTTCCTTCCTGACTGTTGAAGCTACTCTGCCTCACAATGTAGGCTGCATCAGTACAGTCAGAGGAGGTCCTGGATCGTATCTTAGTTGTCTCACCTCTCTCAATGCCAGTCATTTTTTCTAAGGCAATCACCATCCGTCCCATCATGTCTTCCAGCTGAGCAAGCCTGATGTCAACAGTCTGCAGAGAGGCCTTCATGCAGTGCTCTCTCTCATTTACTTCTTCCAGTCGCATGGCCATGTTCTCCACCCTTTAGAAAGAGAGGAATTAAACAGGTAAATTTCTACAAAGCAGTGATGTTTGGCTAATAGGTCACCAAACCAGCTGGAACCATATATGTCTCAAATCCCAAAGGCAGCACACACCACTTCAGCTGCTTCAAAATCCTGCTAAAAGAGGTTTTGCAAAGTAAACAAACAAACAAAAAACCCCACAACTATGCACTCATCAAACTGCTCCAGTGGGTTAAACCAGGGTTTTAATACAGTGTAATACAGAGGGGTGTTTGGGTGTGCGTCATGCCAGTGACAGGAGACTTATTACATAAATGTTACTGTGAATTACGCCCTCTGCTTTCAAAGCTTCTAATTAGGTTATTATGAATGAACAATATTTATAGCTGATGCCAAATGATGTTGTCCCCAGTTGTGCCACAAGCAGGACCATCACAGTTAAATGCAGAGCTAAGTGAAATGAAGAAAGCAGACAATGTGCCACAGAGGAGAGGCACTTTTATATTTGTTTTCCTGATGTTTGCCCCAGATTTGCACTACCTAGTCCTACATGGATCTAAGGAGATAGTTTCTTTGTTCTCTGATTGATTTTTAGTTTAGATTTGTAGAAAAAAATAGATCAGCTATTTTGTGGAATATATGTAATATTGAGCTAAATGTTCATGCAACCTGCAAGGAGGAGAAACACTGATCAAACCAAATACAGCCTGCAACATAGTACACGCAACAAGATTGCTCCATTACTGTGGTTGTGCTTTGAGTAGTCTTGCGTTCAAAGTTTAAGAACTGAAATGATGTTTTTGGCTGCTATCATAATATATAAATAAAAAAGTAGATTAAAATATTAAAAGGTAATAAATGAATTAAGATGCAGGATTTTTAAATCTAATTTAATTTAAACTTTAGTATGTCTCTTCTAGACCATTGATCTAATCACATTTTAAAATATTTTTAATTTTTAGGGAATTGTGTGCAGATTTATGCCAGTGGCTTCTAAACACTTCAATTTTCTGACTTCTAAAATGTGTGTTCTAAAGGATTTATAGTGTCTGAAAATTTTACATTATAAAATTGCCTGTACATAAGAAGAAACATAATAAACTTCTATAATTATGTTCTCTGTTTGTAATCCCTATGACAAGCTGGGACTTCCACTTTTTGCTGAAGAAGTACTAAAAGCAACAAGTTTATGTAGTTATCTTTGATCAGTTATAATTCTGTTTTTCCCCACTGCTGTAGACATTGAAAAATGATCAGAGAGGCAAAAGATAGCAAATGGCACAATTTCCACACTCTTTTTGGTCACAGGTCTCTTACTCTCTTCCAGAGTCATAGTTAACAGGCACACAAATCATTGCCAGGATTTCTGATGAGGTAAATATTATCTTCTACTACTGCTAGTTATTTTTTAGCAGGACAAGTGACTTGGAACTGACAACATCATAACCACTCTTATTTGCACAGAAGGGAAGATTTTTAGCAAGGAATAGAATATTTGACAGCAATAATGTCTTGTTACCTAATGTTCAGAAGTTTTGCTGATAAAACATTGAAATCTAACTACCCAGTCATGATGAGCAGCAGAACATGGCAAGAGGAGAGGAGAGGAGATTCGAGGAGGGGAGATTCGAGGAGAGGAGAGGCGAGGAGAGGAGAGGAGAGGCGAGGAGAGGAGAGGAGAGGCGAGGAGAGGAGAGGAGAGGCGAGGAGAGGAGAGGAGAGGCGAGGAGAGGAGAGGAGAGGCGAGGAGAGGAGAGGAGAGGCGAGGAGAGGAGAGGAGAGGCGAGGAGAGGAGAGGAGAGGCGAGGAGAGGAGAGGAGAGGCGAGGAGAGGAGAGGAGAGGCGAGGAGAGGAGAGGAGAGGCGAGGAGAGGAGAGGAGAGGCGAGGAGAGGAGAGGAGAGGCGAGGAGAGGAGAGGAGAGGCGAGGAGAGGAGAGGAGAGGCGAGGAGAGGAGAGGAGAGGCGAGGAGAGGAGAGGAGAGGCGAGGAGAGGAGAGGAGAGGCGAGGAGAGGAGAGGAGAGGCGAGGAGAGGAGAGGAGAGGCGAGGAGAGGAGAGGAGAGGCGAGGAGAGGAGAGGAGAGGCGAGGAGAGGAGAGGAGAGGCGAGGAGAGGAGAGGAGAGGCGAGGAGAGGAGAGGAGAGGCGAGGAGAGGAGAGGAGAGGCGAGGAGAGGAGAGGAGAGGCGAGGAGAGGAGAGGAGAGGCGAGGAGAGGAGAGGAGAGGCGAGGAGAGGAGAGGAGAGGCGAGGAGAGGAGAGGAGAGGCGAGGAGAGGAGAGGAGAGGCGAGGAGAGGAGAGGAGAGGCGAGGAGAGGAGAGGAGAGGCGAGGAGAGGAGAGGAGAGGCGAGGAGAGGAGAGGAGAGGCGAGGAGAGGAGAGGAGAGGCGAGGAGAGGAGAGGAGAGGCGAGGAGAGGAGAGGAGAGGCGAGGAGAGGAGAGGAGAGGCGAGGAGAGGAGAGGAGAGGCGAGGAGAGGAGAGGAGAGGCGAGGAGAGGAGAGGAGAGGCGAGGAGAGGAGAGGAGAGGCGAGGAGAGGAGAGGAGAGGCGAGGAGAGGAGAGGAGAGGCGAGGAGAGGAGAGGAGAGGCGAGGAGAGGAGAGGAGAGGCGAGGAGAGGAGAGGAGAGGCGAGGAGAGGAGAGGAGAGGCGAGGAGAGGAGAGGAGAGGCGAGGAGAGGAGAGGAGAGGCGAGGAGAGGAGAGGAGAGGCGAGGAGAGGAGAGGAGAGGCGAGGAGAGGAGAGGAGAGGCGAGGAGAGGAGAGGAGAGGCGAGGAGAGGAGAGGAGAGGCGAGGAGAGGAGAGGAGAGGCGAGGAGAGGAGAGGAGAGGCGAGGAGAGGAGAGGAGAGGCGAGGAGAGGAGAGGAGAGGCGAGGAGAGGAGAGGAGAGGCGAGGAGAGGAGAGGAGAGGCGAGGAGAGGAGAGGAGAGGCGAGGAGAGGAGAGGAGAGGCGAGGAGAGGAGAGGAGAGGCGAGGAGAGGAGAGGAGAGGCGAGGAGAGGAGAGGAGAGGCGAGGAGAGGAGAGGAGAGGGAAGAGTGTGACTCAGCTCCCTACAGCAAGTCTCACATTCCTGGGAAATACAGGCTTTTCCTGTGAGTCTGTGAGTTTTGAAGGCACAAGCACAACAAATTAAAAGTGCAGCAGCCACTGTATTGCTACCATCAGTCTTCAATAGACAAATGATCAAGTAATCACTGCTAAGAAATGAACTGGTAGCTTCAAGGAATCTCATTCTACTCATCATTTAGGTACCAGTCTGTTTCTAGTTCTACCAGCTTCTCTAACACAACAGATTAATGTTATTGCAAGTACAGGATGTGATTCCACAATGAGAGCAGTTTACATGAGAAGCAGTTGAATTTTCACTCATTTTATTACTTATATAAACTGCTATTTTATAAAAGCAATTATACTTTTGAAATATTTATTAGGCAATAATTGAGTCCTTCACCCCACATTAACATTCTATAATAACTGCTCCAAGATGATGAACAGATAAAACATTGCAATTTTAGGGCTGTCAGACAAAAGGAAAAATTTTACTGGATTTCACTGGACAATTACAGCTCAGATTACATCCCAGAAAAAAACCTTTCACCCTAGCAATAGTTACCAAGAATTGAAGTGAATTTATAACATTCTTTACAGCTAACTAGATCATCTGGTTGTGGTCTTGCTGTTTTGATGCTGGTGTTTTTGCCATTGTTTTGGTTTGCTTTGTTTTTTCTTTCCTGGCTTGACAGCTGTACACAATATAAACACAGCCAGTTGGTCTGTGAGTGGAATCATCACAGCAAGATAAATTTTGTGTCTTGTATTCACATGAGGGTAATACAATGCTACTAAACACAACTAATACATCCCAAGGAGAACCTAGAATAATACCTTGCTGGTAAGTGTTCATGTATTTGTTCTGCCTTCCCTGAGTGTGATCTAGCAGCTACTGTCAGTGGCACAGAGCGTCAGACTAGGCAAACAGAGACTTTTGAGTTATGTGGTCTGTTGGTTGCTATGGAAGTGATGACAAAAGTGATTGCATTGATAGTAGTGGAAAGTATATAGAGAAATGTAACAAGCACAGAGCTTCAGTTTCTGGGTTTGGAAACCAGGGTTAACCAGAAACAGGTAACTGAAAAATACATACATGTGTTTTACACTTCATGAGCCCTGACTATAGAATTTTAGTCACAGAAGAAAAGCTTTAAAGATGATGGTTTCCTTGAACCCCATAGATATTAGCTTAGTAATCTTTAGTTATCTGTATTACATATGGTTACTCCAGAATGTTTAACAAATATTTGTTCTATTAGCAATATTATCTTGTATTAATTTGATGTTCAGTTCTGTAATCATTCATCATATAGAACATCACCATGTTCTGGGTGGGAACCTATAAGAAACCTGATAAAATCATATCAGACAAATACTGTGGACATAGGAGGATATAGTCTGGAGAAATACAGCCATAATATGGTCCTTAAAATATTTTAATTAGTGAATTTTTCTATTTTCCCATATTCTTGGGAAAATATTCTTACACAGTGAATAGACAGCCTGACCTGTATTTTCTTTAGGAGTACTTTTGAATTAAAACACAATTTCAAAATAAGAATGCCCAAGGTTTGCTTTGGATTTTTTTTCTCCATGTGTACTCAGGAGCAAGAATAAACCTTTTAGCAAATCTCACAATATCCATCTCTGATGCTTTCTTTGCATCCATGCTTTTCCTTGCAGCAAGACATTCAATGTATTAGAAAGTGCCAATCCATGCTAACAGAATGGGAAGAGAAAAAGAGGAGACTACATGTAAAACATGCATCAAGGTGTGCTGCTAAAGCTCAAAAATTTCTAATAGTGAAACAAACGTGGACTTTAACAGGACAACATTCAGTAATGAGTCAGAACTCAGAACCTGGCAAAGACTTTATATTACTTGCAGTAAGACTTTCAAATTATGGTTTGGGAGATGATGACTTTTGTTGGCATTTATTTTGGTTTATTTATTTTTAACCTTTGCACATTAATTCATCAATAATTTATTTTAAATAATTCTTTAATGGGTATAAGGCACTTTTCTCAGAAGTAGATCTCTTATTTGAATGATAGAATTAGGTTCAGAAGTTTCTTTGTTGACCCAGGTCCATTTCTAAGACATCATTCATACTTCAAAATCCTTCTCAACAGCCACAAAGACTGTTAACATGAAATTCACTTACCCAGATGCCACTCAGCTTGTGATAGGTGATTGTGGAATGGTTTTATTTAAATAAAACACAGACAGCAGTTCCCAAGCCTGAAACAGGGTACTTCGCCTGACATGTCTTGGTAAAGCAGTGCTGATGCAAGCAGCCAGGCAGTTTTCCCAGCTGCAGTGGTTTTTCCCGGATAAGGAAGTTGGATTGTGCATTCTCACTGGAGCCTAACACCACTTAACTCTTTATGACCACAGAGAGGTGCCACCAGAGTCACAGATCTTTCCTGTTGTCTATTTCATATGTGGGTGGTAGGGCCTGGTAGGGTCAGTCCTTTTTACCAACACAAAGCTGTTTCTCTGCACTTCAGCCTGCCAGCTCTGAAGTCAAGATAATAGCTATGTCATCACCCACACGGATGCTGTATGTGTAATGGCACTGCAGATTATAAAGTGCTGTACTAATGGATACCACAGAGTGCCAAAGATGACATAATAATATCTGCAGTAATCAGCTTATCTGCTTTTCAAATACTGTTATGATGTGACCCTGCTCCTTTTGAAATCAGCATGAGGTTTTGCTGGTATGAAAGAGATGAGACCTGTTCACATGGAACAAATGTTTACTAAAATGATTGTTTCAGTGGCTTCATGCCAGATCAAGAAAAATAGAACAGTCTTTTTTAATCATATTACACATGTCTTTGTGGTTAAGATACAGTGATTAGAAAGGAAGATTCTTCCACTGCTGTGAAGTGAATTTGTCCAGCTTAGCTTTCCTCCGGTCTCCAGGAGATTCACCATTCATGCTTTGATAAATGCATTCAAGAGAAACACCTTGAAGCCTTGTACTGTATTTTTTCACTTAGTCCATAACTTCATCTGATATGTATCAACAGCCTGATGCTACTTCCATGTGCTGGTGTGAGATCCCCGCTAGTGGGCTGTTGTAGCATATCTCACTCCCCACAAGAGATGATCTGATGTTTGTTAGCCAATTAGATAACTCAAACAGGACAAGCTGTCTCGCATTTCATGGGTTATAATTATGTATAATCACTGAGTGAATTTGGTGCCATGGTCACTAGTCTGGCACCTCCCAACTGCCAATAAAATCTTACTCTTGAAGTGAGATCTGGCAAGATAGGCTGAATTTCTGACTGACAGCCACTCACTTTACCACTATAAAAGCCACATAAAACCTTCACAAAGTAGAAATCTTGTATACATTTTCCTGGAAATGGAAGGAGTTTCTCCTGCTAGTAGGAACCTACTTTGTGGTTATTCCCCAGGGGTTAAGTGAAGGTATTTTGTGTCCATTATTCCCATTTTGGTAGTAAGTTGCATTCAACTCCTAATCAATACTTTCTTTTGCTAGTTTTAATATAGGTACCTTGATGTAGTGCACTGTTTCATGCTGTAATCTACTAATAGTTATTTTAGTTATATACTGTGGAATAAGTAATTCTGAATAAAATTTTTCATGTTATCTTTTGTCTGTTTAATAAAGAATTCATTTTTATGTAAATATATAAATATATCTGGTTTGCCATCATTAGAACTTGCCCAACAAAGTGATTCCTTAAATTTAAACTGTTGCCAAAATCTGGTGTTAAGGAAGAACTCACCTTCATTTAGACCCCTTTCTGTGAAGGATTGTGAATACACAATGGAGTTCTTTTCCCATCAGTGTCACAAGTTAGAAGGAGAAGGCCTTCTTTAAAAAACTTTGTAGTTGCCACTCTTCCAGCAAGACCTACTCTGAATTGCTTAGTACTTTAGGTCAAGGAAAGACAAACATCAGGTTTTATGCTTTTAATTTCTGAATATGAAATGATCGGGTAAAGGAGGAATTCTGTCTGGTGACATCAAATATGGACACATCTGTGATGTCCCTTGTTACAAGAGAAGTATGGAGATTCCTGAACTGAGGCACAGGATGCCAGGGTGGACTATTCCAAGCTGACAGTATAAACTGATGGTTGTTGCAGGTGAGTCAGACAAGACATTGTGTACTGCCCCAGCACAGCTTTGGATTTCACAGCAGAAATAGTTCATTGACACCCAAGTCAATGCATCAATAAATAAGGCCTCTTCTTGTTTTGATTTCCTGACCCCTGACCTGTCTCTGTGACCCAGAGGCTCTAAGCAAGACTCTGTTCCCATCTTACATTTCCCTTCCAGTGCTAGCCCTCTACTCCTGCTTCCAGGTTCACTGGGCTTTGTATGCAGGGTATGCAGCTGTTCTCCTCCTAGCAGGACCTGAAGCACTTTGATGAACCCAGCTGCAAGTAGGAGCTGCTCAAGTGGAGGGGAGCATTATCGCATATGCACAAAGGTGAGGGAAGGCAGTGACTGGTCCAGGTCCAGTTATGTCACACAGGGCTTGTCCTAACACTTTCTTCTTGAGCCTAACAGCATGCTTTGCTTCTTGCAAAGGGAACGTCTTTAGGAAGAACTTCACTCTCATTTGCAGGATTTTCTGATTCAATTTTACACCACACAAAGCCAAATTAATTGGACACATGACTAAACTGGTGTCTCATGGCTTTAACAGGGGTATTATATTTGGTCTACTACTACAGGCTATGAGAGGGCATTGGAAAAGAAATTGTCGTCTTGCATCTTCTCTGCTTTTTTGCTCTGTATCTTGTTACTTCTACAGTGGTAACTCTATAAAGAAACTCTAAAGTGCAAATTTGGAGTTTGTATATTTGAATGTTCCACAGGTTACAAAAAATAATTCTCATGTTTTCATGGCTTAGAAATGGTATTCTCCAGTTTAGTAACCATACTGCCACTTCCACTCCCCTGCTCCAATTGAAGGCACAAAAGGCGAAGTTTGAGATAAGAACAACTTACTAGAAATGGTATGAAATAAAATGAATGGTAACAGCAACAAAATTACAACAAAAGGTGGAAGGAAAAGAAGAAGACGAAGACAAAGATGAAGACGAAGAAGAAGAAGAAGAAGAAGAAGAAGAAGAAGAAGAAGAAGAAGAAGAAGAAGAAGAAGAAGAAGAAGAAGAAGAAATTATTTATAGTGAAAAGGCCCTGACAATAAACAACACCAGACTGTTTCATCTATCATGTTTTCTTGACCAGAGGGAATCCCTCCTCCTCAGAAGCAAAAATCCCTTTCCCCTGCCCCTTGCAATAACATAATGGGGCATCAAACAACCTCAGGGTCCTCCCACCCCCTCCTGGCTACTGCAAAAATTAACCCTCTCCTGGCTGGAACCAAGACAAGCATATTAGACTTAAGAGGACTTGGTCATCACTGCAAGTGAAGTAAAAGAGCCAGGCATTCTGTTTCTAAAATGTATTATGTATGATACTCAGATAGGCTTGTTTCTTCAAGGATCTTTTCAATATTGCTCAGACCTATTATGAAATAAGAACTGCATTCAGCTGGGATGTCACTGCTGAAAGTCCTATTAGTGTGCTTGGGCCTGGGAGTGACCTCTGTACTCCACGGGGTCACTGCCTCTTACAGAGCTGGGGCACACTAGTCTCCATATTAAACTATTGGGTAAGGTAAATGGATTTTTAAAGAGCTGTTTCTCTGTGAGGCTCAGGTGTTTGTCTCCATTTCGGATTCAAATTTGTGAACTTCATTCTGGAAAAAGGTGCTTTAAGCTTTTCTTTTAAATTAGAGATAAGTTCTCTTTTCCTATAAAATAGGGCCAGCATGAAAAGGAAGACTGTTTTCATTTTCATGGACCTACAGCACTTAGGTGCTACAGGGGAGGACCTAGCTAGATTACTTCTTATTTACAGGTATTCAAATATCCGTTTTCCTTCCTTGGCCACCAAATAAAAGCTATACTTAGAGTTTTGAACCTTCATCTATGATTTTTCAGTTCAGTTCTGTGGCCACTGGACTATCAGAACACAAGAAAAAAGGGTTTTCAGTTGGACCACAGATGAATTAATCTACTATCTTACTTTTAAGCATATGTAATTCTTCCTCCTGCATATTCACCAGTCTTTAATATGTTTTGCTCAGGAACTCTACATGCTCAATGTGATCTCTATGTATTTAGCAGTCCTTATTGGATTTCTCTTTCATAGGCTTGTCTAGTCTTGTTTGAATGCATGTAGCCTTTTAGCTGACATATCAGCTTATGATATCTCACCATCAGATCTCACCATCTTTCAAAAATTTGTTCTGTTACACTACTCACTGCATAAAAAAAAATCACCTATTTTCTGTTTCTTTTGAACCCAGGATTCTGCTAAATTATCTGTTACTCCCCTACACCTTGTTCTGAGTGTGGCAGTAAACCATTGATTTCTGCTCACTCTTCCCTTACACTCACAGTTATATAGACTTCCATAATTTCATCCCTCATTTGTCTCTTCCAGATCCAGTAATGCTGGATTACTTGGCCATCCTTTACAAGGTAGCCATTCCATGCCTTACCAACTTCCCTTTTAATACCCTTTTCTAAAAATGTATGTTTTAGGAGTGCTTTCATTTTCAGTAATGCAGATGGTTAAATGATATATTCTATTCCTGCTTTGGGATAGATTTATTTCAAAACCAAATTAACAGCATGTTTCCTTGCCTACAGAAAACACAGTTTAGACATAGCTGAATTGGAGGCAGTGCTGGAAGATTATGTAGAAGGAGAACAGTGTTACATCTGTGTAACGGACAAAAATGACAACTCACCTGTCCTCTATTATTGAAATTGAAATGGAGTTTTCCTGGAGTGTAGTATTCACTGATTCTTTTATTTTATGAATATCTATCAGGATATTACCCTAAAATATTTATTTGCAAAAGTGCTATGAATCAAACCCACACTCTTTTCCTCTAAAGCTGAGCTCAACAGTGTTCCATGAAAGCATATGAGCACCACAGCAGTTCAACAGACCTAGAAATTTTTAGGACTGGTGGGTTTGAAGACTAGCAACTTCCACTACTGTATTGCTTTTTTCCTCTGTGCATTGCTGTAGATGAAATGTCTTGTTCCGTTTAAAATCCATGTTGCTATTGGTCCCAATGAAACTAGTCTACCTAGCCAGGCTAAGATGAAACAAGCCTTATTTCTTATCTGAATGGCTCACAGATAAACTCCAAAGTCTTGGTTTTCATTGAGGAACTCTAATTTGCTCTCCCATTTTGTTCTTACTACTTGTACCCTGAAATTCTGCTTTAAGACCTGAAATGCAAGCATAATTGTTTCCTCTCACTGCATCAGTTATACTTTAATACAATTGGATAAAAGATCCCTTTTACAAAACTTATCATACAATGATGTGGTTTAAAAGGGACCTTAAAGATCATTCAGTTACAATCCTCCTGCCATGGGCAGGAACACCTTCCCCTAGACTAGGTTCCTCAGAGCCTCATCCAGATTGGTCTTGAACACACAATAACATTTTATCACTTTACTTTTTAAATAAGACTTACCAAAACGATTTCATTTCCTTTTTCAAGGAAAAAAAAAAAAAAAAAAAAAAGAGTGAGACAGAAACACACTTCCAGATCAACCCATGAGAACAAAAACGGTCACCTTTCTGAAGTGACACGGATTCTTTCATCATTGGAGGAGTTGAATCTGTCATCCTTTTCTCTGAAATACTCTTCTATGCACTGCTCTTCGAAGTCATGGACCTTTTTCAATTCATCCTCAGTTATGAAAAGTTCTGGGGAAAAAAATTGAGAAATATGAATTTGGCAAATACTAGCATGTGAAACTAACTACATTCTTGTTTGTGAAACTCATGGACTAAACTTTCATAAGCAACTAGGTGGCATTTTGATATGAAAGCAGAGAGATTCTGTTAATTACTGAATTAGTGACTTTACTTATATATGATTCAGTACAAGCACTTTAGCTGGCAAATGCTGAGCAAACATGAATATATTTTGATTACATGAGATCTAAAAACAGCTGCTGGTCAGGCCCTGAACAGATGTTGAAAGCCAAAGCCCACCTGTAACCTAACAGATATATAATGAGATTAGCAGCCTACTAAGAAAGAGTCTGAGAGTACAGGGGTCTGTCCGACATGGCAAGAACAGACATCTGCAGGCAGCAGTGTGATGGGAGTAGGAGGAGAGCTGTCTGGTTGTATGTCCAGTGCCACATGTGACTCCTGCTCTTTCCTCACAGAGAAGTGGGCTGGACTGTGGCATGAGCTAATGCTGGGAAGAGACGCACATCCCTTAGCTCCCTTCCTCTGGCATGTACACTGGACAAAGTGGAGATATTCTGCCTTGAAGAATAAGATAGAGAAGAGGAAAGCGTTATGAAAATAATCTGTCAGGTTTTCCCTTGTGGTTGTGGACTTCATTTAAAGTGTGTTGAGGAACTACTCCAGTCTAATCAGAGTCAAGGAGAGACTGTATAATACAGATATACAGATATACAGATAATACAAATTGCCTTGTCTCTAAGCTAATCTAGGCAAAAAGTGTGCTCAGGGGAAGTATGTGCTGTTTGCTCTCTATTTTCAAAAATAAAGCTGGAAGTGTGATGGAGTGAGAAGGATTCCAACAATAACAGACCTCTCATAACAGCAAAACCTCTTTGCTTTGAAGGAGCAAATAGAGCAACAACCCGAAAAAGTTCCAGAAAAACCCAGCCTCCTTAACATTGCAAGGAGAATGAAGGGTTGGACAAATCAGGTAAAACAAACTTATTCAAATAATGTTTTTGCAGGTAAAAGCTGTCACTTTTCTGGGAAGGCTATTAAGGTGCTGGACTTTGACTTCATGCATGTCAAGCACTAGACATTATGAAAGGCATTGGAAAGTCCCCTCTGTGCATTTTCTGAGTCTTACTCAATCCATAGTCTCTCTCGTCTGGGTCACTTTCGTGCTTCCTCCATCTGCAGCAGAGGTGTTGAAATATCATCGTCATGTGGCTGAAAATGATCAGAGGCGGTGGGAGAACAGGTCTTTCATGGAATGTCATGATGAGCTGGTACCTTTGAAACTTCCAAACTTGGTTTGATATAGATTTGACTTCAAAAAACGTGTTGCTAGAAGGCGAGGAGAGGAAAATAACATCAGACTGAAAATGGTTTTGGGTACTTTGCCAAAGTATGATATGACAGCATCATAACTAGATACATTTCAACAACACTCGCAAATGTTTCTTTGTCACAAACACAGGAAGGAGAACACAAGAGTAAGTTAGTGCCTGGGCAAAGCACAGTGATAATCAGCCTTTGTGAAGTACCTTATGCCTGTAAATGTCTGTGATGTACAGCCCTTGAGTCTTACAACAACCCATTGAGATGGGGAAGTATTTTACTCTTGTTTTCACTATTGTGGATGAATGACGCCATAACTGAACCTTATTTGGCTTCTTTGCCCTGGCTCCCATTAGGTGTCTGTCCTTGGAAATGAGCACGATGTGAAAAACTTGGCAGTTCTCTTGTTTCCTGGAGACAAGCCTCTTTCCCTCTCCCTCTTACATCATCAGAAAATGTCTCTCAGCCAAAGCTCAGCAGTCTTCGTGGGCTGTGAACAATACTTTGCAATGTGTCACTCACTTGAAAACCGCAATGAGAAGATTCACCAAAAGGATGTTTGCTACCAAGAGGTAGCAGGCCATGATGGCAGGAACGATCCATGCTCCTGTCTTGCAGGGAGGTAGCTGGATTATCTTGCCGTCTTCTCTGGTTTCATTTTGACCACAAGGTGCTGGGAACAAAATTTAAAAACAAAAAATTGCAAAATGGGAATGAATCTTATTTTTTCAGTAGTTTCTGCAGAAATATTGAAATATTTATAACGGCCTGCCTCCCAAGGCAACATCTTCCAAATGACAACGGGATTGACATTATCTACTCAGGAGTTTATGCTTGGTATCAATGATTTTACAGGCTGCAGTTCTTGTTATTGTCTGTTATGTGCCCTGGGTATCAAGATATGTCTCTCAGGTCACACACCTGGTGTGAGTAAGCTGCCTGTTTCCATACATAATATGGTAGTCGGGTAGTAATTAGTGGCTGTGAAAATGAAATTATTGAATTGTTTAATTCTACAAAAAAGCTTTCATATTATTTCTTTAATGGTGAAAACCTTGTCTTTTTTTTTTAATTGATTGAGAGGGATGTGATAAATAAGGAAAAGGAAGTCCATAAAAGTAAAATGAAGAGTAGACATTTATTGCTGTGCACTGCACTGTCTCAAGCCCCTCTAGGACACACTTATAATGACTTTCTGCTATTAAGGGCTCTTGACTAGAAACAGTGGGAGAGATTACCAAGTTTTTACTGTACTAGGTACAGGAACACGTATGCAGCAGAGATGCCACCTGTTTCTTCCATAAATACATTGGAATCAAAATGTTCTCGGTATTAATGTTGTAGAATGAAGCAAGGGGAAAGAAAACATGGTGAAATAGTTTTCCCTGCTTGTGTTTTAATACACCTTCATGTGCAGTGATGGGTAATTTCCCTTTGCAAGCATGGGTTTAGTTTATGTCTCTCTAGCTTCAGTCCTTGTGGTTCTATGCATCTCCATAATCAGCTCTTCAAGAAAATAATGGAAGCAGCAGCTCACAAATCCAACCATCTTAGTAAATTTTGCACAGCACTACAGCTAGCTTCCCCCTGTCTTCATCAAAAAGAAGTTAAGTGAAGAATTTTCAAAGTGCTCAGCAATGGCTCAGTTCCTAATGATATCAATGGGACTTTTGTACTGACTTCATGGAAAATGAAGTTTGCTTCATGAAGTTTGTCATATGTAAAATTTCATTGTATAGCAACAAATTCATATTTCCAGTACCAACCATTGCATCTTCTCAAAAAAGCTCTTCTGAAATTGGTTCACTGAGCTTGCCATTCACTTTTGGATGTCTGTACTGGCAATCATATTACATTAGGTGTGATTTTGGTACTTTGTTTTGGACACCACACATAGATCCTAGCCCATTACACACAGAAAAATTGTAACTATATGGGATACAAGACTACATGATGTCTCCACAAATATTCAATTCACGAAAAAAGAAATTACAAAGTCAAATACAAGCAACACTACTTTTTCAGCAGCTCCATTATATTTGGACACATGGCGTTACCAGTCCTCCCTATTTACAAAAACATATTTTATTAGTTCAGCACGCTGAGATTATGCAATTCTTAATTTCTCAGTAAGCATCACTTTGCAGATCATTTTAAGGCACTGCTATTTCCACACTGCTCCAAGCAGTGGTTCCATTTAAATGTTCAAAATACCCTCAGGGAGGTGCTGTGAGTGCAGGGCTCTCTGCTTTTGGCCTTCACCCAGCAGAAAGTGGGTGAAACACCACTCAGTACCTCTTGCTATCAGCATTCAATATGAAACTTACATCTGTTTGTGTGGAAACATCAAAATATCTGCTCATATATTGAGTCAGATGAACAAAGTCCAATACAACAAAGTACCAAAACTCATCATGATTTTACCAGTGATGGAACAATCACAGTATCAGTTGATGAAACCTGTTGTTCTTTTTTTGTGCTGAAAACAGAACAAACAATATCTTTTCAGGTAATGAGAAAATTTTTGAAAAGCCTTTTTCAAACCTTTCATAAATGAGATCAAAAACTCTGCTCAAGCCCTGGTTCCAGCTCTATTTTTTTAAAAGAAACACACGGAATTTAATCTGGAAAAAAATAAGTTAAGAAGACAAAAAATATGTCTCCAGTTAGTTCTACTTGCTTACAACTGGGCAATCTCTACTGGTTTATGCCTCTCAGTGATGGCCAAATTAGATTTCCTATGCAGACATGTCCCCACAGTCTATTCTATATACCTGTTATGGTTCAGCTTGTCCTGAAGCTTTGCAGAAGTTTTTCTCTTTTGCATGTTCTGTTGTGGGTACAGTTTTTAAATAACTCAGGAATACCCATTTCTTGCCTTTATTTTGGAGAGCTGAGCCACCCCTTAATTGTCACATCTTCAGCTGCATAAGAAAACGTATGATATGTGTCCAAAAATGCAGAAGTCTGTGTTCCATGGCACATCATTGAACATCTTTCATCTTTAAACTGTAACAGTTATTTTCAAAGATTTTCCCCTACTGTTAAATAAAGGTGTGTGCTCTATCTCAGCCCTGAGGAATCTGTGCTGCTCCTCATGTGTGATATCATTTTAATTATAGAACATTTTAATTATTTTTGGAGAAATTAAGTAATTTTTGTAATATAAATAGTAATATCTTGTAATATATTTCAAAGCATACTTGTTAATATTAACATGTATGCAAACTTGACTCATCTGTTTTACATTATAGCCTTGCTCTAACACAAACCACAGAATACTTAATTCTAGCAAAATGCTTTACTGAAGCAAATTTTGTTAGCATAACTATATGCCAATCTCAGGTAACTGAAAAAGCCAGTAACTCTGGTACCTACAGGCCATTGGATGCAGTTCAGACACTGTTACAATTCAGTCCAGAGCTTAGGCTTTAGAAAACAGTAAATGGTTGGAGTTTTAATTTCAATTATATGAATCCACTCAGCTTTCAAACATTGAATCCTGACACCTGTAGATGTACATACTTTTGCATCCCTTATTTCCTATTTCACTATCTTTTTCCATGCTTATTTTTCCTTCCTGAGTCCCACTTACAGTTTCCTAATAGGCCTTTCCTGCTACATACCTAACCCTTCCTCTTTCCTGTCCAGGAAATAGTTGCAAAAAGCCCAACAGTAATTCAAGCCTCTGTGAGGTTTCAAGCCTAATGTGGAGGCAGAGCTCAGGAAGAATTAGTCTCTATGCTGTAATTACTGTCATGACATGGGCACTGCTCACTTTTACTGTGTGTTGGCTAGAGGATGCTTGCAAGTTTCTGCATCATGACTGTTCCCCTAGCTGCATCCTTCCAAAGTAGGTGTGGGAAATAATGAAGAGACAAAAGTGCATAATTGAACAGCTCTGCCATGCAATAGCTTTTGCCTTTGATGAAAACTTTTCCTATAAGAATGGATACCACTTTTACAGTACAAGCTGATTTGTTTGAAATCATAAGAAACAGAGGAATGCTTTCCCATGCTCACAATTCTAAATAAAGTGGAAGCAAATAAATGCAACCAAATAACACCCCCTTCCCCCCTTTTTTAAATTCAAGTCTGAATATTTTTAATGTACTTTCATTGTCCTATTTATGAGTATATAGGCATTTTCCAATTTTGACCCACAATAAACCCAAAGGATGTGAAAGTGTTTTATAATTTCCGAATCAAACATCTAAGCAATCTTACCAGTTTACCAGGCTGGTAAATACTGAAAATCTCCCCGCAAACCCCAAAAAATATTAAGTGGCTTTCCTAAACTTGTTCTCTTCTTCACTGGTGGAGAAAATACTAAAATCTGTGAACCTGGAATTTCACAGAATTACTCTTTTCATTAGCAGAAATATCCAGGGAGTTGAACTGTGTCTCATTACTCCAAGAAAGTTTTCTTAACTACAGCATCCTGACTTTTCATGTTGCTTCTTGCCCCAGGGCACATTAAATATTACTTTGAAGGGTCTCTTCATTCTGCTGGTATTTTAATAATAATTTACAGTAAATCCCTGCATTTTTCTTGTTCACTCTACTGCTTTCTTCCTCCTCCTACTCTCTTCCTTCCCCCATTAAAAATAGCCAACCAAACAGAATCCAAATTACAATATCAGGAATGCTAGATATGGGAATCCTGTTGAAATCCAGCCCAGACAGACTTTCAAAATTGTTTGTAGTCTGTGCAAAAATCTTATCCACTACCTTTGTTTAACAACGTTAAAAGTATTACATTGGATCATAACAGGTATGATTTATTCTGTTTTGTACACAGCTGCTCTGTTTGTTCTAATTCCACAATGGTCCATGCAAATGACAGGTCTCATAGGAAGTTCCTGTCAAGTCTTGAAAAGCATGCAACCTGTAAGGTCATAAAGAGTTTAGTATATAATTTTCATTTGTACTAAGAATTTTTCAAAATAATAAAACTTAAAAGATTCTAACAGATTAAAAAAATTAAAGGATTTTTAAAAAGTTTTTTATACTAACTATAGTTTCCTCTGAAGTTAACTGAATAGTTAAAACCTGTGTATAACGGCCTCTCATCTTCTGAAATGATTGCATTCTGGTTACTTGATATTCCTTCAAAGAGAAGGAGGTCTCATCTTTTTCTCATAAACTAGGTAGGTTTTTCCAAAACTGAAATAGACACAAGAAAGAAACACAACTCAGACTGATCTTCAGATTCCAGATGGCATGTGAAGTACCATCAGCTGGTCAGCTGGTAAGGAAATCCAGATGGAAATCTGACCTGTGAGATACCAGGAAAATCTGAAAAACTTCCCAAAAGCCGTGTTGACTAACAGCAAGTTCAGTTGCTTAAGCCTTCTGAATACAGGAAAATGTGAGCTCTGATGTTAATTTTCTACAGATAACTGCCATTTCTCAAGCTGATATTTATTACTTCTATCTACATGTTTTTTACCAACAAACTACTTTTCCTCTTCAGTATTTCTTATATCCTTCTGTATCCATAGTATTCTGGAGGGGCAGATAGTTTTGTAAGGTGAAAATAAAGTTTTTTACAGGTAAGAACTGTGTGATGAATTTTCCTGGCTAAAACTGCCAGCCCAAGTGCCAATGTGTGGCGAACTGAGGAAGAGATTTTACAGTGTTTGTGGGAAATCCATTTCTGGACAGGCATTCACATGGCGGGCTGTTCCCCTATGGATCCCATTGGGCAGCACAATGCTCAGCTGGATTAGGAAAGACAGCCATAAAGTGAGACACAGCTATCAGTAGATAATAATATATTTTTACACAGCTACATAATTGATATCAGTCTATTTTTTTTCAATTTATTAAGCTGTTATTATTATTACTTTCCTAAAATATATAAAATTTTAATTTCCCGATCTTTAAATAATTCATAAATTTGATTAGCTTACTACCTGCTTTCAAATCTCTGGTCTAAGCCTTTTTCTTATGCCAAATAGTTGCTAACTGGGGTTTTCTAGGCCCAAGTCAAAACTCAATAACTCAAGGTGGTTTCAGTCACTATTGATGTTTTCCTTGGACTGATATTTTGGCTGGTTAGATTTTTCCATGAAGTAGCTTGACTATTCCTTGATCTTTACATATTTTCAAAGACTGTTTCATATAATTGCTAAAACTTCCTGAATAGACAACATGGCATGTGTAACCTTCTGTGCATGCCAGATCAGCTAAGAAGAATTAGCTGAAAAGCTGGATATAGTTGGGAACAATATGGTCTAATTAATTGTAATTGCACCTGCTTTGTTTATAGCTCATATTCTACTCATTTCCTGCTCAAAGGAATATATAGGAAAACCATTATGATTGCACTGTGATTGTAAAGTTTGTGTTTTCTAGTTCTCCATTCTCCAAACCCATATGGAGCTGGACTGTGGACTTAATTGGTTGCTGGGACTGAAAGAACACCAGGAACTCAAGATGTCTGCATTGCCAGCAGTGGCCATTCTTCCATGTGTTATTTGTTACAACAATATGAATATGTTACAACAATATGATATGAATACAGAAATTATGGGTAAAAATGTCATTATGCACTGGTTTTGAGCAAGGCAATTAGCAGTGTGTTGAAATGAAAATCAAAATAGATCGACTGGATGAAAATGCTGCCAGCTAATAAGATGGGTCCAGATATTATGGCATGCCTCACTAATAAAATAAAAAAAATTAATTAAATAGACAAAAATACTTTTTCTTAAAAAAAAAAGGAAATTATAAAAGTTAGAGAAGCCTACTTTTTTGTACATTTCTCAGATCCCAGAATGATTTCCAGGAGCGTAGCTCAAATCAACATGCCTTTTCATGATCGGCACACTTGCTGAAACTCAAGCTTGCTAGTAATGTAGCAATATTAAACACCCAAATATAAATGAAATCACAATATAACAATTTTTTTTGTTAAAATAATACTGATTAAAAAAAAAGGTGATCTAAGCCATAAAGCTAAATTGTAGTTTAGACGTAGCCAAACAATTTTAGAACATGCTTGAGAAAGTACAAACACTGTAGCACTTTAACATGAGCACAGTGGCTGATTTACCTTAAAACAACATGGAAAATATAAATAACAGCAAATGTTTAAATAGTGAAAAAATGTGAGTATACTAATAAAACCTTCTGGGTGTCCCTCAGCTCATTGCCATTGTATGTAACATCATCACCAACCATTGTTTGTGGTCCCAGTCTGTTCCACAGATAACATTTTTGAGACAACTGAGCATCAGACAGACATGCCATATAGTACATATTTTGTGCTGGAAGAGTGGCAGATTCTAATTCCCTGCATCACCTGCCTCCCAGGAGGGAGGAAGTAGGTGCTGCTTTTCATTTTGACATCACTTTTGCTGTGATGGAAAAGAAAACTTTTCCAAGTTTTCTTGACACAGGCAGAAAAACAATATGTCTATATCTAAAGCTGGAGTTTAAGTCACCAGGAATTTTGCTTCCCCTAAGCTTCAGAAATAATTACTTTGCATATTTTTGCATGATTTAAATGTTGTGCATCTAAATAACACAAATAATCATGCAAGGGTGTGCAACCTGCTCCCCTGTTTTCATACTTAAACACCTTTCAGTTGCTTAGGTTTATGGATTCTAAACTGTAATCAGAACTTCATTTAAAGAAAAGAAAACACTTTATTCAGCCAATTGCCACTTTGTTGCACAATGGTTGTTAATTAGTACAAAATCAATAAATGGCCTCTTGTAGAGGGACAGACTGTTGTAGAAGGAAGTTATAGTTTAATGGTACAAACTTTCAGCCACCTAAAATATGGTTTCAGAGCAAGACAAAGTCTTATATCCCCAACTATTATGCCTTTGGAACTGTTGTATTTTTAAAAAGAAAAGGGAAAGGATAAAAACAAGGGACTTGGGTAAAAAGTGAAACATAGTCACAAATTTTGTGATTATGTGTATTTGTTTACTTTCTTGCATGCTATGCTGCCTCTGAAAACCAATTGGGGAGGCAAGGATAAAAAGGAGGTTTCATTTGTATCCACAATAAGGATTCTGTGCTAGCCAGGAAGAAGACATTACACGAAACTGGTGAAATAGCTATCATGGGATATGTATACAACTATCCATCTGAAACTATATTCAGTTGGGGGCATTATTTGTGATATAGACACCTTTACTACTTTTAATCAGCTCAGGAAAAATAAACTCTTTTTTTTTAAATTCAAACTTTGTCAATACTGAACAAACAGCAATCAGATTTTGAACATACTGCCTTTTCTTAAAATGGTATGTAGAATAAAATGAAATATTCTAAACAGAGCTTTAATGGAAGACATCTGCCATTGGAAAAGGCACTGACTTCCAAATACTGCCAGGTATTACAGTTAAGTAGGATTGAGGAACATCAGTTATATGACAGCAGCTGCAAAAGATTATGTTGTTTGTGATTCTTAGTTTGGTCACCTAGTGCATCATTTCCATGACCAGTTCTCTCATTTGGTGGTAGTGCAAAGAAATTAATCAAACCATGCCACCTCAAGATTTAATCTAAACAGAAAACCAGCATTTTCCTGATCACCTAACCAACGAATCCTGAGGACATAGTATATTTCATACTGGCTCTTTTCCTGTTTGCAATGGTGTGAGCACAGTCTTGCCTTCTAAAAATAAATGCAGCAATATTCTAAAAAAGGATTCTAATTATTAGACCCAAAGAATTGCATCACAGGCTTTAGCTTAAATGTGGCACTGAGAAGGTAACAGAGAAAAGAAAATTCATCAGATTAGTTCCCCACGAAATATAGGAACTAAAAGGTCTAACCCTCAATTATGAGATGTGATGCTCAATATGAAGTTAGAAAATAAACCAAGGGATAAGAAAAAAAGAAGTAACTTTTTGTGCCCCAGGTATACTCCCAAATTCATATTGGATACTTGGAAGGGGATTCTTGCCACCAATCTGGTAAAAAGGACACATTTATAACCTTCCTTGTATGCACAATAATTTAGCATTACAGATTTTCAGTTAAATGATTGTCAAGTGATGACAGAAGCATGTTCTGAAACTGACATGCCAATATTAGCTGAAAAAAACTTTTGCAACCATTCTCTGTGTTGAAGAAGCTCCTCTATCCAGAGACATTTATTCAGCAAACACACATGATCTAATAGGACATCATCTGATCAAAGCTGGATACCTGACTTTGGAGTATGAGAATCATAAACTTGCTTACGGTCTATCTGGTCTGCAAACACCTCCCCATAGATCATCCAGTAAGGCATGTAAAAAATGTTTTTCGCCAGCTTCCATGAAGGCTCCTCATTGGGGAAGAGAATTGCCTGTCTTGCCACACCAAAGCTCATCAGAACCACCAACATGATGATGACAAAGTACATCATGTCTATCATCTGAATGTAATGACAGGAAAAAGGAGAGAAAGAGAGAGAGAGAGAAAGGACAAGAATTAGAGAAATTTATTTGTCCATATTGCTATTATTATGTTCTGCAAAAAGAGAAAAAGTCTGTGAATCTTAGAAACAGAATTTTCAAAACTGGATTTTGAAAACTGTTCTCATTTACACATAAAAATTTTACTTTTCAAAGAAGTGAAGTGGTATTATTGTGCCCTTGGTTTTACCCAGTGTCACTTTTAAGAACAATTCAAATGTTATGAAGAGGCTTGAAAATACAAAGTACTGTCTGGTCACATCACTTGCATCAACAAGGATACATAGGTTCACTGGAATCAGCAGCCTAGTCTGGGAAGGGTTGTGAGATGATCTATCCTTTATAGGCACCAAGTGGCAACTGTACATAAGCAAAAGGACTGACGGATAATTTTATTCACTGGTAGTCATTATCCTGGAGCAAAGGGAGCCACAACTAACATATGGAGGAACGGGTGGCAGAACAGCCTGTTACTGCAGCATAAGGGACACCATGGTGGTAACCAGCGAGAAAGGAAATCTGTGATACTGGCTGGGCTAAAAATCCACTCGGTCAGGGAGTCTGACAAATGCCATATTAAATAAAACCCAATCAGATAACAGACAGTGAACTTTGTTCTTCTCCACTGTTGAGGGCCTCATTAGCACATGCCCAGGACTAAGTGCTTGCGAACTGTACCCACCCATTCAAAATGTTTCTGAAAAACGTGGGACAGTAATCCTACAAGATGCTAAATAGATTGAAGATTAGAAGCATCACTGTTCTAGAAAAGGCCCTCAAGGGAGCAGAATAATGGGCATCAGGCAGGTACAGCAGAGATAACCCAAAGTGAATGTGAAAAAAATTGGGAGTTGTGTAAAGTCCCTGGTAAGATCCCTTTAAAACTTACAGACTTGGCAGATCCTTAGAATTGTTACAACTCAGATGTTTTTTCCCGATTCTGGACATAACTTTTGTCCCTAGCCAAAAACCAAGTCAAAAATCCTCTAAACCTTATGAGTTTTATTCCCTCCAGTCTCTGCGTTTTCTGGCTCAACTAAATTCAGCCTTCCTTGCAAGAGAGATGTGAAACAACCTGCATCTCAGCTGGTGGCCTTACGGCTCCACAGGGCACCTGTGGCAGCCCAAGGGCAGGGCTGCTCCTGACAGGAGCTGCTGGAAGAGGGACCTACTTGCAGCAGATGGATCTGGCACTGCTGCAGGGGTTCTTCAATTTTAAAGCAAACTGAGGTCAAAGTAACTCTGGGAAAGTATGCACCAGAGAAGAGAGTGTTACAGGGCAGCAAAGAGAAAAAGGTATGCTCATGTTTAGTGAGAGAGGCTGCAGGAGAAAGGGCACCAGCTGAGCTGGGGCCAGATGAGAGAGGATCAGGAAAATGAAAAGGAGGAACCAAGGACAAATGAAAAAAAAGCAGGGAAAAACAAAAGCCTTGAGGTTCATTAGAAAGGCAGGAAAGAAAGGAAAAAAAAACCTTGGGGACATGAGAGAGGAAAAGAAACTCTTTAAATAATTAAAACCCAGTGAAACCAATCATCATAATTCCTATTTAATTCAGGGCAATTCAGGGCAATAATCTCTCTCAAAAAAATATCCCCTCAAGAAGAGGAATTCCAGATCATTCTAGTTCAGAAAGCATCCTGAAATGGGAAAGCTGAATAATAATGTTTACTTCTCACTGCTTTTAGGGAACAAACCTAGAAGTGAAACCTCATTCCTCCTTTTTTGTCTGATCAAACTTTGTTCTGGATGGCAATATATAACCTGATACGATGTGATGTAATGTAATAACTATTTTAAAGTGTCATGCAAACAAATAAACAAAATGAGTATTTTGAGGCAATTTAAGATGATGTCTTTAATGTTTCAAGTGTTTTTGATCAGGAATCACACAACTGTGACCTCATGTTGCAAGACATAAAATTTTTAGTGCTGTTCTCTATTCAAGATGCACATTAGTTTTCTCCTTCACTTGAGTGTCTTCAAAACTCTCAGTAACTTGTCTAAAATTAAAGAAAATGTATGGACCAGTTTCCACTGACTTTAATGGGCATTATATCAGGTCCTTTGGCCTGTGGTGCCAAATAACAACTGCTGTTTTAGCAAGTCAATGTCTATTTGAATCATTCTGAAGAACTCATCAGTACATTAAAAAAGTGATAAAAAACCATTTTTGGGGGTACAGTTTCATGAAGAAGTTGGCTGTATTTTGATTTCCGTATTTGCAGAAAGGCTAAAAAAATTCAAATATTTCCACACATTAAAGGAATTGATATACCTCTGACTCTCTTGTCTCTCACAGTCATTTAATTTCATTCCTGAAATTTCCTAAAGGAAATTAAATCTATCACTGTGGAGAAATCAGAAAAACACAAGCATATTGTGTTACTGAAATAATAAGCTTGTTATTTCCTTGTATCTTCATCTTTGCTTAACCTATGGCATTTAAACCACTCAAGCCCATTCCTGCTCCTTGCTTAATTTCACTTGCATATTTGTTCAGAGTGGAGGTCAAACTTACAGCTATTTTGTTGACTGCAGTGTAGAGGCAGGTGATGAGGAAGGCCCTCAACACTGGAAAGATAGAAAAAGCCATCCTTTCCTCCTAAGTCTAAAGTCTACAATAGAAGCCCAAGAAAAATGTCCCTGGCATTAAATATGGTCTGTTGAGGACCTCAGTAGTTGTGATGTACTTTGTAGAAATATGTATAGCCAATTTGATGTTCTTCATAGTGCTGAACTGAACTTCCAACACCATGTGGAAGACAGAACTCAAGGAGGTAGAAAGACACATGATTTAACAGAAATACACAAGAGAGCCCATGGAGTAGCCTGGAGTAAGCAGATGCAGCTCCCAGGGAGTGCATGAGTTGGTCATGGGTTGCACAAGAGAGTACACTGGTCAGAAAATAGATGTGAGAGAGTCTGATCTCTGTAACTCGAACTGGCTGTGCATTGCATGTGTGGGCAAAGTGGATGAGTCAGAGTGGCTGAAAGTGCAAGGAAAGTTGGACAGATGATGAAAACCAAGCAACAGGAAGGCACAAAATAGAATTTGCCTTTTTGCCTCCTTTAACACCTGCCCAGAGCTTCTGAACAATTTGGCAGCTAAATTCAACACCCTTTAATGCAGGTACTGAGCCCACAGAAGCTAGAGATTTTCCTGCCTTTTTTTTGCACATAAAGTGGAGTGAGGTTTGATTTGTTGTACACAAGTGAAAGTGACAAATGAATGAAAATGTTATTAACTTCAATCAGTTCCTTTCTGTGTGACCTAGAAGAAAAAGAAACCACTCTTTATACTGCTGATGGATTTGGGCTCCTATAAGCCACCTGTAACACTGACTACTAGAAATTTGTTATACGTGGCCCCTCTATTATTTAATTGTTGCTTACAGTGCCTGTATTAGCACCTCAGTTCTGAAACTTTTAGTGCATGTAGCTGTGAAAAATAAACCAGAGCAAAAAGGTAGTTGTTTTTCAGAAGTTTTGTACATTGTGTATTTTGTAAACCCCAATGACCACCAGTTCCACTGGCAGAAGGAGAGTCCGAGTGCAGCAGGAAAAAAACCTGCTAAGGCAGTGTTTTCCCTTTGATCTGTATTTTTTCCTCTGGTCCTGCTGCCTTTTTACAATAACTTCCACCAAGAACTGTTGAGTATTTTCACTCAGGAGCTCTGCAAAATCCCATGTCAACCTCCTACAGGCTTTCTTGAAGGAAGGGTCCTTCAAAATCCCTTCTCCAGGACATAAGAACTCAACTATCGCTTTCATGTTTTCCCTCAATCTCCCTCCCTCTTTTTTTCCCCCCTAAGCTGTTCTTTCTTTGTCAAACCCACTACTGTGGGCTTGCAGTACAAACCTCGTAAATTGAGGAGATAAGACAATGGTTCCCTATTGGGTAACTGGATATATATTTTGCATTTCAGTTTTACACCTGCTCACCGAGCCTGTTGTGACTAATGTAATATCAAGGAGATATTGTAGTCCATGCACTCATAGGTATCTCCTTTTGTTATGACGGAGAGGATGGATGAAGCTTTTATTTAACGACCATCATAAGACAAATACAACTGACAGCCTGTTTGGACTTGCTAATTATTATCACATAGCAAACAGACAATAGTAGTATTTCATCTACAGGAGTTAATATTCAGTTTACTTTTTTTTACTTAAAGCCAGCGTCAAGGGCTTTAATCTATTTTGAACACCCCAAATCTTAAACCCCACAATGCATGAAACAGACATGATTTAGACAAAAAAAGTTGGATACTGCATACGAAACATGAACATATGTATTAGCTACATATGCAGGTATCCAAATATCAGGGGTGACTGCACTTGCATCTATAAACCCAGCCATTTTCTTTAAGTAAAACAAGGAAAATGCTGCTTAATTGCAACATTTCAACTGAAAGATGAAAATTAAAAATTGAAAAGTCAGAAGTCAAGCATGTGGAAGCAGATGACTCTCGATTTTCTCATGCATTAATTTACTGTTACACAAACTGTTAATATTTCTGCTACAGAATGTACAATTGGTGTACTCAGGGCAGAGAGGTTGCACTTAGAAAATGGATTTCTCATCTCACAAGGACACATCTGATCTTAAATTATGGAAGATCATGTGGATGTAGATCAAACTATAGAAAGGTCAGTCTTAACTATAACCATTATAGTTTTGAACATAACATGACTATTACAACACATTGAGAGTCTCAGGCTATTACACACCTGAATATTTTTTTTTACCTTATCAAATCACCTTCCTTTATAATCACCAAATCTCCTTTGCACTTTCTGTAAGCAAGGCACAGAGGGGTGTAGGGTGGCTTTGCTGTTGAAGAGTGATCTCAGAGAAAGACAAATGATACACCATCTAACAGAACAGGAAAAATATAATCCTTGATCCTGGAAGTTTTGATTCAAAAAAGCACTGATTTCTAGCATACACAAAAACAATAATGTGTTAAAAAAAAAAAAAAAAAGTAAACATGCAGCAATATCATTGGCTAAGGACACCGAGCCGAGCACACGCTGTCAAACAGAGGAGGTTTGCCAGCTCCTCTTACCATTTTCCCAATCATCATGACGTAGGGCCCCAGGTACTTGTTCACGCCAAAGATATCCAGCAGCCGGATGTACCAGTAAATGATGTTGACGCAGTAGATCACGCGCCCGTCACTCCGGAGAGGCAGGTCTTGCAGACGGAGAACCATCCCAACAGAGAACAGGAGGATAGCGATGAGGTCAGTAACATTCCAGTACTCCTGGAGCCAAACTTTCACCTTTTGCGGCAGTTTCCCAGGCTCTGACATGAGGATCTGAAGGACAGAGGAAATAGAGAGGAACTGAGCAGTCTTAAGATTAAAGAAATCTCTGGTAAACAGACATCGGACACAGGCTAAAAGCAAAGCTGATAGATACTTATAATCCAGATATCTCAGGTACTCTCAGTTCTTTTTCCCCCAAAATCTTCAATTTCAACCATTCTTAAAATGTGTCTATGTGCAAAATACTTTAAAGGACAAAGTGATCACTCAGTCTAAAATCCTCACAAAATTAGAAGAAATATGTGTATATATTTCTCTTTTTCAGATCTATTAACCCTACTTAGAGTCTTGGAACAGAGGGCAAAATACAGAAATATATTTTTAATCAGAAAATTCACATATAAAGAAGCTGAAGATTTAAAGAAAGTTATATTAAAATGTGTATCAAATGACCAAGAAATATTTTATAATTCTAAATCTCTGTATCAGAAGTTTAATACAGAGAGATACTAGATACTACTTGGGCCTGTTTTTGGAAATTAAGTTCCACAGCCTACAATAAGTCACAAAAATAAATAATCTTACCTTATGAATTTATTGTCATTCTCACAGCAAGATCATTTGTGAAACTTGATGGTTTTCCCAAACTTCTCTTAAAAGTATTATTCAAGTGACCTCCATGAGTAAGTCCTACCTTTTAGTGAGTTAGCAAGCTGTTGATTTTAATTTTCTATATTTAGCCCAAGAACCCTTGAGCAAACTCACACAGTTCCTCAAAAAAGATGAATGTAATTCTTGTGATTTGTTTTTGGAATTAATTTTACGGTCATCTGTGAACAATTCCAACATCTGCTTAGAAATCAATTGTGACAAAAGTTTTTGGTAAACTTTTGTGCAAAGGACAGTTTGGGGTGAATGATTAGACAAAAACCAGCTCATGCGACTCCTGTCTGCATTGTCCCAACTGCTGAACCAGCAGTGCATTGCCTCCATCAGTGCTGCAGAGTCCTTGCGTGGCTACTGGCACTGCTTATCCTTCTCTTCTTCTTAGTGACATGTATTCACAGGCCACTAAAGTAGTGTCTTTTCCACTGTTCTTTTTATTTACAACATAGCGTTTACCATACAGTGTCAGAAACCTGTCTTTGAAACCTAAGTGTTAAAAGTCCATTTTTAGTCTAGTCCTCTGGAGCACTTCAGAGTGGCTTCAGAGTGTACAAACACGACTGGTAACAGATTCAGCCCAGGGGTACAAATGTGCTATTTCAGCTGAGGTAAATGGGACTCACATTCAGTCACATTAAGGCTGAATTGGGCCTCTGGTGTCATTGTGGAATAAATGCACCTTTGACTAAGTGAAAGAGGATAGCATTAGGTGGGAGAGACATGAGGGGCAGGATTAACAGAGCCACTTCACACCTTTTATACACTGAGTGCCACCTTAAATGCTCTGTCTCTGCTCTATGTGTCTGCTTTGAAAAATATTGCTTGACAAATTAATAAAAATTTTCAAGAGTCATATTTTAAGCAATCTAGCTGACCTTTAATATTTGTCATAAAATCACCTTGTGAATGTTATTAAATGAGCATCACACAGAAATTTGAACACAGAAATTCTGTGGGAGAAGAAGGAAAGAAGAAAAGAAAGGAGGAGGGAAAAAAGGAAAGAAGGAAAGAAGTGAAGAGAGAAAGACAGAAAGAAAGAGAGAGAGAAAGAGAGAGAGAAAGTGAGAGAAAGAAGAAGAAAAAGAAACTACTGATGTTAAAATTAGAGAAGATGGATATTTTTTCCTGCTATTTTGTAACAATTTATCTACCTTTCTGAAAAAGGAGGCAATTTTATAATAAGATCATTCATAAAAATGTACTTTGAGAAAATAATAAAAACAGATATTAAAAAGAAAAAAAAAATCTCAAAACCCATGCTTATTCCTTTTTTGTTCTTTTTTGGTTGGGGACACTTTACCTCTCTCATCTTCTCTATTCCCAGCGTGAAAATATATGAGATGACAATCCACTCCTGAATAGATGGCCAGCGATCCATCTTCACCAACACAATGTAGTTGAACAGCATCAAGTAGCCTATGTAGGCCAGCTGTAAAGAAAAAAAAGTGAGTATCAATTGTCACTATCTATACAACTGAGTCTAGTCTCTGGTATATGACTTGATATTTCTGATTCTACCAGGTTTTCACAGACAAAAGAAAAATCAAACTGTTCTGGGTTGTCTGAGAAAGCTCACATACTCTATGGAATCTGTAAAATACATGCATGTATGTCCAACTACATCCATCTCCTCAAGAAAACTTTATTAATGCAGTTCTCCTGGATCACCCACAGTGATGGCAATTCTAATACCACTGTGTCAACTACCCAATTAAGTATGCTATGTGAAGATTTCTTCCTCATCGGCTTCTAAAAGCATTTAGTCTACTCTAACACTCTTCCTTTGTGTTTCCCACCCCCCCTTTCACCTAATATGGGCTGAGTGTGGCATTCTGAGTCCAGATTTTAGGCATTATTAGAGGTCTTCTTACCCTGTGTAGTACTGACTTATGTTTCCTCCCCAAAACACTGCTGCTCCTATTCACACTGCTGCAGCGAGGAGCTGGACGTAACCATCTATTAATTTGCCTTATATTTTTTGCAAATTTTTAAGTGTGAATGTTTTCTTTCCTAATATATTCACCTTCCAGGTTAATTTTTGATCCAGATGAAAGTGTGAGTTCTGTTTTTAGTTTCTTTTTCTTTGCTTTTCTGCACGCTGAATGGAATCAAATGTAATCAAATAAAAAAAGCCTGGTCAGGCAAATTGCATCGTCAAGTTCATAAAGTTCAGAGAAACCCCAGTCATGCTGGACCATGGGCTATAGCAAAGATTCCACTCTGTTTTGTGGAACTGCCTATCTACTTTGCCTTTCAAACAGCAGTCCTATAAGAAAATGCATCCTAAGGCTAAATATAAGTCGGAGAAAAGATGACTCAGTTCTGTGCATGAACATTTAGTCATTGTGACAGAAAGCTGTAATAAAAACGTCTATATTTGAATTCAGTTTTTATCTCTCAAATGTCTGTTATTCACTGTTGCGTACATGGGATGTAAATTGAAACAACCACAGTGGGCCTTGAGACTTTTGGGTAGGTTTATTTCTGTGTTCTGCACATCACAGAATAGAGTTTATAGTCCTGTTGTATTGGTCAGAGAGCGCCACTTCCACTCTTTGTAAAAGCTATAGGATTTTGGATTTTATTCCAGTTGCTGGCTGAGGACATTCAAGAGACTTTTTTCTGTTGGCCATAACTATCAGTAGAGGAACCAGACAGGTGAAGCACTAGTTCTGGCCTGCATAAAACAGAGGAGGAAATGATCTGATCTGTCTTTCAGTTTGTGAGGGATGATGGATTGCAATGCACAGGTCTGGAGGCTGCTCTGGATGACACCGGATCAGGAGAACCTCTGTCTGGGCAGGCGCAGCTGATATACACCTCCCTAGTGGAAACAGGACCTTCTTAACACTTCTCTTGGGCCTTATTGATTACTAATTATAAGGAAATCTACTTTGATCTGCTTCAGCAGCCTTTGGTAAGCACTTGCAGTCAGTAGAGCAAAAGAATAAGGACACTGAGGTTACAAAAGTGACAGAAACTACAAGAAGCTAACTGTAACTGGGGTATTTCACTTCTTCCTGGTTTCCTTTTGAAGTGGTGGGGTGTTTTTTTTTGTTTTGGTGGGTTTCTTTATGTCAGTTCAAACTTACTCAAAATTGCAAAATGATTTTGCTTGACAAAAGAATCTTGATTTGTGAGTAAAATTATACTGAAATGTCTCCACTTTAACCCAAGAAATAATCCCCACTTTAACCCAAGAAATAAGATAGTAAACGACACCCTCTTTCTCCCTCCCCACACTGCTAATTTGCTCTCACCTTCCAGGAGGCTACACTGATCCAACACTGAGCTCAAACTACAGTTTAGCCGTTCATGCTAGTTAGTACTCAAGGTTCTTTAAAAGTGCTACAACAGAGGTAGCTGAAACCAGCTTTTTCTTGCTTTTACCTGACTTGATGAAGAGCTAGGAGATGCCATTGTCACCTTTGAGGGCAGTACCAGAAGAAACTATGGAAAAAAGATCCTACTAATAAGTTTCAAGAGTGGATTGCACCTGGCCCTTCTATGGATACAATCCCATTCTACAGAAAATACTGGAATACTCACTGGGGTAGAGGACAAACCTGGAAATTGTACGAACAGATTATTGCCTCAAGGAGATTACCCTCCTCTTCTCTGATTGATTGCAATAATTAAATGATCATAAACTGAAGTGGTCCCAAAATGCAAAACTTAGGGCAAAGCTCTTTTGATGTTTAGAAGGTGACTTTTACTCGGGGCTCAATTTCTCTGCAGCTTTCCTCTTCAGAAGAGGTAGAAACATGGTCTCTTACTTCCTGCTAATATCTCAGTTAATGTCAGTTGTAGAGATACCTAAAAAATTTGCTTTTTATATATTTTTCATATATTTGTATCTTTTAAGACTACTATTAAATAGTTATATAGTTCCCAGTATTTTTGCTACTCTTAGATTTTAGAGTAGTCAGTCAACCTTCTAACATTCCTGAAATACTGTTTAGTCTTACTCTTCAGAAGAAGCCTGACAAGGAGCAGGCTTCTGTTTTCCAACCAGAATCTGAAGAGACACAATATGAAATGGGGCAAAGAAGCCTTGGCCAACTCCAGTGGGACAGTACCCAGGGAAAACAACCTAACAAACTATACTTCTAATTGGGCAATATTTGTTAGTTACACTAATTTATTAAACTTGTAAAAACTGTAAAATCTGATGCCACGTGAGCACATCACCACCAGGAAACCTGGAAGCTTCCAATAAAGGTCTACTTATTATTTTACTATTTTAACACTGTTGCAAGAGTTTTCCACTTTTGATATTAGGACAGTGGCAGTAGGCAACAGTAGGAGAAGATCATCCTCTTCTGCCCAGTCTGTGAGATGAAACATTTACATCACGGTTTCCAATGTAACAAAACAGAACAGAGTAGCTGAATTTTGGAATTGCTGCATATCTACAGAGAAAGGCCGAAGCTGGTGAGGAGTTGTTTGTCAGTCTGTGTTGGCTTTTAGGTGTTGTTTTTTTGTTTGTTTGTTTTGTTTTGTTTTGGTTTGGTTTGGTTTTTTTTTTTGGTTTGTTTCAAGACTTTTTGAGAAAAAGTTGTCTAGTGTCTGCTAAGCCAAATGTTACTTACTCAAATATCTCATTTAACTCACTCTTGTGTTTTTGAAGAATGAAGGTGAATATAGCTTAACAGTAATAGAGATAGGTAAGTGCAGAATATTCATGTTGTTTTAAGTAGTATACAATAGCTGTAGGGCCTTTTACATGCATTTCTTTTGCATTCTACAGTCAATTTCATGGACTGTGGAATATAAAATTTGAAAGATTTTTTTTGAAATCCATGAATAATATTTGTGCCTGTGTATTTGCAAAATTGTGATAGGTTCTGCAATTTTAACCCTTCTCTGAAACTTGTTTTGCTTTTAGTCTCCAGGAGTTCTCAATATACACAACACGTCAAGCACGGCAGCCAGAATTCACCTTAACTTGCTCTCCAGGCTCAGTGTATCCAAGATCCTGTTTTAATAAATGACCTTGATTGCGATCTGCCTCAGGACATAAAACTGTAGGAACAAGTCTAAATGGAAATGCAATATTGATTTCTCTCTCCCATTTAAAAATTGGGCTAATAGGGAAAGCTAGGATGCTTCTTTCCATTAGCAGTATAAAGACCATTCTGTTTGTGCATAATACATGCTGCAATTGATAATGAGACTAGCTGCTCATGAGTAGTTTCTGGACTTATGGGCTTGATTAATGTTCAGTGGCCATTGAGCTGGGCAATAAGTTACTCCAAGATGTTAAACTATCTGCTCGTCCACAGCGTCCGCCACAGTTAAGACTTGATTGATGTGAGTTGTCCTCAATGTCTGCAATGCAATTTTTCTTACAAGAAGTCACTTGTAGAAGAATCTGTTCATTGTGATTTGCTGTGCTTTCAGCAGAGTGATGGAAAATATGACTGAGAAAAAACACCCGAAACCATCCAGCCAGTTCCATTGGGCTGAGGCAGGATTAATTCCAGTGTACCATAATGGATATATGTCTTGATAAGATAGTTTAGAAATCACTAATAATGGAAAACCTAGCATGTCCTCACACAGTTCATGACAGTACTTCTTGGAGTGGTTACAAACTGTTTCCTAACTTCTTACCCAGAACTGTCTCAGTGTTGCTTGTGTCCTATTCAGCAAGGTTTTTGGAGGTACTTACACATATTTGAAAACTTTTTTGTTCCTTCTGCATATCCTTTTTTTTTTTTAACAGAGAAAACTGTTATTCTCACTTCTTTAATCTCTCCCCTTAAGTCAAGCTCTACAAACCTCTTGAAACATTCTTATTTTTGGGGGTCTTTCAAACCAGTCCACACTTGTCACATAATGCAGAAACTGAACTGAGATGGAATATTCCAAAATACTGAGAAGATTACTTTCTGTGATCTTTTCACTCTTATCCTTCTACATTCTAGTGCATTTTGCAAAATAACTAATAATAACTAAATAAAAACTGAAATAATATCTAATCTCTACTCCATCATCCAAGTTTTGAATAAAAATATAAGCACTTGATATAGAAGAGAGCTGAATGGCATCCTTTCTAATCCCTACTTCCAGCTTGATAATGAATAATTAATATCTACTCTTGAGGACTAATTTTCAAAAGATTTTTATTCACATAGTAACTTTAATATACTAGTCATTAATTTAGCTGTGAGAAGACCCTGGGAAGTTTTGGTACTGTTTTACTGTAATTGAAATACATGGCATATTTTTTTTCCGCTCCTTTTGGAAGGTCCATTTCTTTCTAACACAGGGGGAATATACTAATTTAATCTAATTTGTTCCTGAAAAATGTACATTGGCTGTCAATCATGTCTTTGATATCCCGTGGGTACTTACATTTACTCTGAGAGACACTCTGCAGACCAGTCAAAACAGAAAAAAATAAGAATGTTCCAAGGAAAGAAGTGCTTTGTCTTTTTTTCATCAGTTATTAGAGAATGCATATTTTGCCTCAGACCAGCTTCCCACTGGACTTGCAACTGGAAGTGATCCTGTTTTGAATTCTCCTAGAGAGAATTCCTTGGAAGCACTACATCAAACTGTCCCTTACCATTTAAAGAAAAACATACACAATCATTCAAATGTTAGCCATTAACTTCCTGAACGAAATAGTAATCTTTAAAAGTCATTGAAAGGTTTGCAAAGGTTTTGCAGACTTCCACCAAATATTTTTATTGAACTATTTATGTGTACACCCTTCGATACATATAAATGTAGACATCAATGAAACACAAAAGATGACCTTAGTCCAATTTCAGTATTTGTACAAACATTATTAATATGACAGGAAAGATTTCTTACGGTATAAAACCAAAACTTCACGATGGGAGCATTGTAGAACTCATAAATTTTTCTTCCAATGGGGATCATTCTGTGCCTGCTCTGAACTTCCTCATCCTCTTTCTTTCTTGAGGACTCTCCATTCCCCCGTCCCAGCATTGCCTACAAGAAACGATATATTTGTTTTTCTTTCTTTGTGAAAGAAAAATTACTATTTTTTGAAATATCAGTAGGAAACTGCTCTTGATCTCTAGATAAAACCAGATCATCATAGCTAGGCGTAAAATGATTTGCTTTCAAATTATCTTTTTTGGAGGAAGACTTCTGTTTGATACTTTGAAAATGGAAAAATATACCTTTAGCCTCAACCTTCTGTCTGAGAGTGGAACTCCTGACTAGAGAACAACAACAACAACAACAAAAAAAAAAGATGTGGAGAATATTTCTCCTTTTTGCTGTACGGACAGAAACACTTGTACCTTTTGTTCTTGTAGCTTTTTGTGGTGTACTTCTATACAATAAACAGATGCAAACAGAGAATAGGTAAATTTAAGTTTTAAACAAGGAGAAGTTCATAAGGCTGAAATTGAGAGGGAACAACAGGGGAAAATATGAGCTGTAGTCACTGAACTAGAAGCAAAGAAGACAGTGGCACTTTTTAAATTAATCACTGGACTTGTCCTAGGCAATGATCCCACAGTGAAGCTTACATGGATGAAAGCTCACTACAGCTGAAAGGCATTGAATTGAAATATCCATGTACACGACTGTAGCTTCTTCCACAGTGAAGTTCCAGACAGTTCATGCATTGCCTTTGCTAGGCTTGATCTCATGGTTACCATTGTAATTCACATCCACTGAGAAGCTACACCGAGCTCAAGAAACATAAGAAATCTTCAGCTGTGAGTGCAAACCTAACAGTCAAAAGAAGGTAATATTTTGTTTGTTTACCCTTAATTTTCATCATCAGCTGCAGAGAAGTGGATGGACTAATCTTCAGTCACTGAACTTAGTGCTTAAAAGGAATTCCTTTGTATTTGAAGTGTAATGTGACCTATTAAATGTTCATTCTGAAGCAATTATTTAGTGAACAGTAAATAAAGTCTGGATTTTAGCTCACTGTACACCTTGCAAGGTCTTACTATTTAGTTTGTGGATGCATCTCTGGAATGCAGCACCTGCACATAAAATATTTGCAAGAATTGAGACAAATCTAAGTATGCAGGGACTGCATGATGATGCATTTGGTTCAATGCTTCTATAATGTTTCCTACAAGTACATAAAGGCACCCTTGTGTTTTTATTTTTATTGATGCAAACTTTCACCAACCATGAAGATAGGGTTGTCCTCATCTGCAACTTAAATGGTGGAAAACGAAAGGAACAATTAGATGCCAGACATATGGTCTTTCTATAACAAGGTCCTTCTTGTCTCTGTATCTGTGCTCTCGGATTCAACACATTCTTAACTGATTAGTTTCAAGTGAGCTATCTGATCATGTTCTAGAGCCCTGTGAGAAGTGCATCACTTCTCACATATTTTAAAGTAAGAATCACAATCTAACCTTTTCTTCCTTTTTTCTAGCCTCATTTCCTGTGAAATAGTAATTTCACAGGAAAAATAATAATAATTTAGTAATGATTTTTTTTCAGTCAGTTTAGATATTTGTAACATTATGAGGATTGTGCTTGGTCCCATATGGCTTCTTCTCTTTAATTTCATTTATGCAGTTAGTTTTTCCTCTAGTATTGTTACTTTCCTTGAGGACCCCTATATTCTTGAATCCCAAAACACACAGATACTGCTGGGCACATTTTCAATAAAATACAACAAAGACTCAGGACAGAAGTGTACTGCACTGAAACTAACCTCGGACTGTCTCATAAACTAAAGCCTGATTTGACCAAGTTAACTTATTTCCTTTAGCTTTAATGGCTGAAGATTTTTGATTTAATTTCCATAAATATAGATAAAAAATTATCTATTAAAAATTTAAATGTACCTCCTGTTGGGTCTCACAGAGCACATAAAACACCTCAGAAGTCCATCAAGACTTTTATAAAAAAGGAAGAAGACAAAGTTGTTGTTAAACAGAAGAGAAGGGTTTTTATGGTTATGAGACTTACTGAATATAACAACAGTAGCAGAAATTATACAACCTCCATGGAAGATATCATTAACTGAACTCCACAAAATCAAAGTGATCCTTTGATTCATATCATTGATTGGGAATTTTCTTTTTTGGAAAAAAAATTGAATATGATCTGAATGCTTTGGGAACAGTATAGCCCAAGAGGGTGTTAATTTGCTTGCTTCTCTCTACTTACTGATGCTTTTCTGGGAAATCTGCCATCTGGAGCTACAGTTTTCTGTAGCTTTTCCCAAGGCTTTGTCTCTGCTGTCTTCTGGTGCTCAGGAATTTTGCAGCAGACTGAAAATGAATGCTGCCTGCTTTAAGAAATGAGCAATGCTATGTTTTAGTGAAAGGAATTATTTTACAGAGTTCAAATCCTTCACAATTTTAAAAATTTACAAATTCTGGGACAGACTTAATTCCCAATGAAATCAGTGACTTGTGGATGTTTTTATCATAATGCTCTTTCAGTATCTGGATTCATGCTTTATGATTATGAATTCTGATTTCCTGTTAGCTACTGCTTTCTTCATGATAGCAATGCCATAATTTTAGCTCCTTACATTAATTTTTGAATTAATTCTATCATATAATACTACCTTCTCCCCTCCCCCACACTACAGATGGGGAATTTCTCTGAGATGGCTAGGGATTAGGTTTGACCTGATGTTCCTGACTGTTAATTATACCTCAGTATTAACAAACTGTAAAGCTTCCCCATTAGAAACATTCAGAAATAACTTAAGTAACTGTGTTAACAGAATAATTGCAGTGCCAAATGTGAGCAAATGTTTTCCTTGGAGTGGGATGCAGTAGGGTGGGAACAATTCAACACACTGCTCTGTGTGGGCAGCATCTCTTTCTCTAATACATGATTTTGTCCATGATTCACCATGAGTCATGCAAGGTAAGCTCGACAGCAGCTCAACTTCATTGTGAAGTACAGTACAGCTGCATCATTTTAGCCTGAAGGGATTGATGTCTGCATAGTTTTTAGAGGAGATTTTATTAATCTGTTTTTTTGGTTTTTTTTGTTATTGCTGTTGTTGGGCCAGATTTTGGTTTATGTAATTGAGGACTGTTTGCTGATAATGAACTATCAGGGAGGAGTTTTGGGTTGTACATTTTTGCATTAATATATGTTAACAATCCTACACTATGTTTATGTGTTTTATAATTAAATAATAGGAATTTCAGTCTTTCTGGAATGAATACAGGCTCTTCCAGTTTCATCCTGAGTGAAATCTACATGCCATATAGAGACTTATCCAAGTTCACAGAGAACTGGTGTGGAAATGACACATAGCTATGTAGAGACAGCCTGCTGGATCCTACACTGTGTGTGAAAGTGCTGCCCCCATGGCAATTCTAGGATTACTGTTCTCTGCCCTGAAACACTGGTAGAAAAATGTTTTAATGTCTTTGATTTACAGATGTAAAATTAGATTTTGCATGTGCTTGGTAGTTACAGTGAGCACAGAACAACAGGACTAAAGTGTCAGGAACTCAGTCATCCTGTCTTCGGAGCATGGCAAAGAACACAGACTATGCCAGAGCAAGTGTGGTGGTGGTGGTGTGGAGGATTTCCAAACTCCTTGGAGGAAGAACGAACCTCTCCTAATGGAAAGGCTCAGCACTTCTGCCTAGAGACCACCAGCAGTGTCTCCCAGTTGTTTTCCAGAAGAGCTGAAGGGATGCCTTGTTGCTGCCACGTGAGATGCTGTGAGAGTCATCTTCCACTGAAAGGGTGAGTTGGGCCAATGGGCACTAAGACATTTATCTTCAGACTTTACTGTGTTAAGAACTGTATTTTTAGTGATATGATTAATATGTGATTATTTCTTGCCATTGAGAAAAGGCTAAGCACACAGGTGAATTTATGTGATCCCAGAGGCCAATAGAACTAGCTTCGCTGCTGCTGAAAAGTTCTCAGAGTAACTCAGTGATCTCTTGGAAGTACAAGCTTCCTATTCATTGTGGAAAATCAGAGCAAAATGAATAAAATAACAACAGGAACACCTTTTAACTGACTTAGATGAGTTATTCTATGTTCTGAAATAAAACCATTTACTGGGGAGCTCTATTATCCAAACAATAAAGCACTAAATAGCGTTAAGGATGCTCCTAGTTATGGCTTACAAAATAAGGGTTTTTCTGGGAGGAAGGTAGACTTCTGAGGTTTCTGACTGACCTGAACTTCAGCAATTAAGGCCTCTATTAGGATATTGTACAAATAGAAGATATCCCGGCCTTCAGACTTTAATGCCCTTCTACTCCTTGGTGTTTAATATTCAGGATTAATGACCGTCTGCTCCATATATAAATTGTGGTAAATTTCTTGGTGCTGAGCGGCACTGATGAGAGCAGTATTCAAATGTGTTTTTGTGAGTAGATGTTATAAGCATGTTTCTTAGCACCTAGGCGTTAAAGAAATGTGGGCCTATCACTCTCATCTATCAGTTATAAAGTTAAAAGCAGGTGTGAATAACAAGTAGTTTACAGTGAATAAACACATCTTCATAGTATATCCATATATTCAGTTACTCCTCCCTTTAAGAGGAGCATAAAGCAAATACATACTTGCATACAGATGTACCTATGTGGAGACTTAACTTCACTGTTGCTGTAATCTGCTGATCACATTTTTCTGTGCAAACGAGGTGTAAAATAGGGAAAAGATCACTGTGGCCCCGTACCTCATGCACTCTGCATAACTGCAGTACAGAAGAAGAAACTGACTCCTTGGCATATCTTTAATCACCTGGATTTAGCAGTGCAAGACACACAGGAAATCAATGAACAGACCTTGCCTAGATGAGACCTCTCTGTCTTCATTGTAGCTGTGAGAACATGGGTGTAACATGATGAATACAGAGACTTGAGAAGTATTCATTTGGAATGATTAAAAGGAGAATCAGGAAGATTATTTCAATTATATATTATTTGCCAGAAAAGAACTTTAAGATAAAAATGATGTTTTTACTTCACTTTTTTTGTTAATCTTTACGCTGAAAAAAACTCAGGTTAGATGAGTGACTGATCTATCGATTCTAAGTTCAGCAATGGATTAAACATTTATGATATAACATTTATGATTTATGATAGCAAAATAAATTATTAATCTATTGAAGTATTTGTAAGGTATACTTAATGTATTAAAGGATACCATGTCTAAGGGGAAACTTCACAAAGACACTTCCCAAAACATCTTTCCGGCATAGTCTGATCAGTGTAAAAGAAACCTGACCTTTATGCTGGACCATTTGACTAAGGCTGCAACAACATGAAACTTCAGTCTGAAGTATTATCTCACATTAAAAATATGTCAGGTGACTAAATGTAACTGCCTGTGGCATCTAACCATAGACATGCAAAGATCTCTCTGCTACCAATTCGTCTCTCCTCACCACTGAGGGGCACCTGAGCGAAACAGCTGTGTTAGAAGTTCTACAGTACAGTATCAATTATATGCAGAAATACTGAGTGTGCAGTGCTGTACCAAAGATATTGTTTCTAAACTTACTAGACTCCACAGGAAGAAATATTATTTTATAGAAAAGGTTTCTAGTGCCTGAAGCTTCACTAGAGTGCTACACTGAATTTGAAGGAATTAAGGGAAGAGTCATTGACAGAACAGAGCAATAGGACTGTCAGCACATGGAAGGAAGAAGAGGAGAAACATCTAAGGTTCATCTGGAATAGCAGATCCACTGCACACATCACTCACAGCAGGAGTCAGAAGGGAAAAAGGAAACAGTATTGTAGACAAGAAACCAGGAGCTGGGATAACTACAGTGAAATGGAAAATATCTTCCCCAATTTTCTCCCCATTGCCAGGTAAAAGGCAGCTTGCAAAGTGCTTTGATTTGAATAGGCACTTCACAAGGGGATGAGAAGCCAAGGGTTAGGAAATTGCAATCAATAGCCAATGAGCACAGAATGCCCCATTGCTGCTATTCTGGCTTCTGGTCCTTCCCAACAGCCAGGTTCTTGCCTGCAAACGGGTCCTGTAGGTTGGTCTTGTGGGCTGCTCCTTCGGCTTGCCTGCATATTGGGTCCTGTAGGCAGGTCCTTCTGCCTGCCTGCAGTCGGGGTCCTGTGGGCAGCTCCTGCTGTTTGCCTGTGGGAAACAGTCTGGGTTTTTTTGTTTTTGTTTTTTAACTTAACCAGGCAAATCCCTTTTACATCTATGCCTCTATCCTGACCAACTGGAGCTGAGTTTTAAGCCTTTCAAAGACACCACAATCAAACCCAAACAAATCCAAAGCAAACTAGACTAAGGCCTAATGTAATAGCCTATATAACTGCCCAAACTAAAAATCGTGAGAACAAGAGACAGGAGGCAGATGACTTGGAGAGTTTTCAGAGCTTCAGCTACTGATTCTTTGTGGTGCAAATTATTCCTCAAAGGCTATGTTACTACTACTGACAAGTCCCTCCCCTGTTGAGCTGCAGAAGTGGAGCTGTCTAGCTGATTGCTAATGTCTTCAGTGGATTAAAAACTGGGTGTGTGTTTGTGTGAAAGGCAATGACCACAAATACAAAAAGGATTTTAGAGTATGTTTCATAATTTTTCTGGCTTGTTTGCATACTTGCTTACTCTCTAGCAAGCCTCTAGTTGACTTCTTAAGTGAAGTCAACTAAAAGAAAAAAAATCTCTGGCTTCCATTAATCTTTGGGCATTTCCAACCAAAGATGAGCCCTTTTCTACCAGAGAGGTCATCTTTCATGACTGAGTGCTTCTAAGATCTAATTTGCTTGGTTCAGACAATGTGGCATCAAATTGCATCAAAATATAAGGGTGTTAAGCACAGCTTCACCATGCACTGCTGTAGCATGGAGATAAAATGATGGCAACTTGTGTAGCTTGAGTCCCGTGGAGGAGAGGGGAGGGTGAAGAATGGTACCCTATCATGTGCTATATTTAGCCATCAGATGGTCTGCAATGCCACTCGAGGTAGGAATAACAAATTGACAGCACTGAGGCTGATGATTTATTGTGAGCACTTACAGTGAGTTCCATGTCTTCCTCATCTTTTTCTTTCACTGGCTTCTCTGGTTCCTCTGGATCTTTTTCTTGAAGATGAATCTCGTTGGCCTGGGTCATGTAGGGCATATCATCTTTGTTCTTGAACTCCAAGCTGAGGATTGAAGGAGGAAGTAGAATTCCTAGAATTACCTAAAGCAATAATAATGACAACAATAATCATCACAGAAAACAGATTGTGGTCATAATGGTTACTTAGCATCAAATGGAACAACTCTCTCAGGAGATTTAGGAAAAGAAAGACACATGTGCATGTGAGTTTCTATGACAATAAAGTATTTGTCATTGGGTATAATGTTACCAGAATACTGAATTAAAGCAAGTAACTTCTACTAGTGTTGCTGTGAATGCTCTCGAAAGTTTTATCTGCTTGTGCATCACCAATGTGTAGTGCTACATACTAGAATATATTTACAAAGTGTTATGTAAGGTCAAAAGTAGGTGGGACCACGTGGGTGTACAGGCCTGCAAATGTCTGCATTTTACATAATACAAAATATCAGCATAAATGACACACAGAGAGTATTTATTTCTACAGAGACAGTTAATAGCTCTTTGTGTCCATGCTTAATGCACACTGCTAGTCAAAGAAGTGTAACTATGTGTGGATCTGAGGAGATAAGGCAAAACCAGCAAAGTAAATACTGATGAGCATAGATATGCAGTCCCTTTAGATTTTGTTTCAGCAACCAGGCAGCTGTGTAATGCTCATGTTAATGCCAGTTCTTTCTTTTCTGCCTTCCCTCTTAGATGCAGGAGTGTAGAAACCACTAAAGTTACTTTGTTGGGATATATAAGTAATGAAAAATGCTTGGGTTCAAACATTAGTACAACTGATTTGTTAGCAAAGTAATACAAAGCACAATAACTTTGTATTCACAAGCACAATAACTTTGCCTGGTTAGGCTGCAGTCTGATGGAGAATGATTTTCTTATAAATCTCTCCCTGAATGAGGGTGAAACCAGATAGTTAAACTCTTGGCAGGTTAGGGAGGGTGCTTGTGCACATCACATCAACAGACAGCCTGCATGATGTTGAAACCAAAGTACACAATGATGAGCAGTTAGTGTAAGAAAATGCTGTATCCAGCCTTGAAAAATCTTCATGCACTGCTCCTGCAGTCATGAAATAATAGATGCAGAAGAAAGGGTTACAGGCAGACCTGGCTTCACAGAAAGACTATTTTTAAGAGCAGGTAGGATTAACAGCTGCCCCTAACCCTTCCATTGGTGCCATACATCCTCAGCAAGAATCTAAAGAATTATTTTTAATCTTCCTACCATTTGTCAGTTTAAAAGGGAGAAAACTGTTCCTGGGAAATAAACCATTACTCATGCTTCCAAACTCATTTTTTTGTCATGCTGCTTCATGTAGCTTGTACTCTGCTTTAGCTTTAAACAAGTTCTGCTAATGTGCTTCAATGAAATAAAATACAGACTAGAATCTGAGTAAAGGATTCTTGTGAAGCCCTGGTGTTAGAAGAAGCTGAAAGGAAACAGAGCCTGTTACCTTCAGTTATGCATTATGAAATAAAGGTCTGAAATATTTTAGGGCTTAAGAAATGTGTGCTGAAAAGTGGAATGCATGTGAAGGAAATCAGTTGCTGAACTGCCCTCCATGTACTTTGGTTGAATATCTGCAAAGCCAAACAGTGAACGAAGCAGCTGTCCATCTGACGGATAATAGGCCTGTGAGCTCAGGAAATAGGAGGTAGGAATGTCTCCAAATGTGAGAATGTTTTCTGTCTGTGGCAGAACAACATATATGCACAGGTCCTGCATAGGAATGTAATCAGCCACTTGTTCTCATTGATCACTCTCACTGGATGAAGAGCCAGTCTGGAAGCAATGCACATACTCCTAAGCATTCTTGCCATTACTGAACATCTTTTCACATGGCAACCCAGCTGAATAATTACCAATTTTCACACAGGCAATTAGTGCAGAAGAGAGAATCCCTTCACTGAAATATTTCTCAGTGATCTGGGAGGAAGAGGCATCCTGGGTATGTTCTAATTGGTGACTGCTTTGGTGAAACACGCCATGAACTCAAATTCATCTCAGAATTCACTGTGCATTGTTAGCAGTTTTGTCAGCTGTAAAAATAAAGCTTTAACAGCTTTGAAAACTGAATTATGCTTCATACCCTCTGAAAGAGTCCCCTCAGACACTATCAGGAAGATTTGCAAGGAAATTAGTGCTGCCTACTTTGCCTGTTCTGGGGAAGGTTGTCAGATCAGCACCTTTCAAAATCGTTACATCGCTTACATTTCCTTTTCCTTTATTTATCTTTAAAACTCTTGACTGACTCCTCAGGTATACAGCAGGGTGACACACTTACCTCCTAGCTCAATCTTATTCTGATAAATGATGCCAGAGGGGATTTTAAGAAAGGGAATGAAAAAAATCTAAGCTGTGTGCTTTGAATTTAGGCTTATGATAAGCCCCAGCTAGAAAACTGAACACAGGAAGAATATACCCTGCCTAATGTCAGTGCAAATAAACATCTGAAATATGGTTACTTTAGACAGTTATTACTGATTTGTTGTGAACTCTGTCACCATCTATTAGAATCCTCTGAATGTTAATTTTATTTTAAAACAGAAATGACCTTTAGGCCAGAGTTTTTTCTCATGCGGAGACGGCCCATCCACATGTCAGTGAGCAGCATCTGGCTGCAAGTGTGAGCGATGAAGTCCCTGTGCTTGGCTGCCACTGCAAGCTGCAGGCACGTGGCATTGCTCCAGTTCTTCAGCTCATAGGTCAGCAGTTTCATTGCCAGTTGCTCGTCCTGCTTGTACGACTGGTCCAACAGCTCGACTGCCAGCTGGCCAAAGTCCCTGCAACAGTGACATCTATTCAGCACACACAGTCTTGTGCTCAAAACACCTCTCTGTGACTGCCAGCCTCTGCAAGGGGCACATCACCTTGCATCATGCAAATCGTGATGTTGACTCTACAAGCATGAGTGGCTAATGTTAGGCATATAAATAAGTGCCCCAGGTTAGCAGTGATGAGCACCCACACCTACCAGCTGTCTGCTCCCACCCCCCTGCCCACCTCCCTGACATTTTCTAACTGAAATCCTCTGGTTATCTGCAGCTTAAGAGATTGCTTCTCTACTGTTTGCCTGTGACTTCATGGTCAAACCTCCTAGAAGACCAATTGTCCAGTATCCCTTCTAAAATCCTAAATTTCTAAAATTTTAACATTAGGAAAGATTCGTACAGAATCTTGCTCATCTAAGCATGACCTCTTGGTTAATTAACACTTCTGCCTGAATACTATTCTCATAAGGATTTCAATAACTGTTCTGATGGGTATGTACTGAGTATCCTGACAAAGCACAGAGAAATGTTGCAGTCTGACTCTTGGGGCCTCAGGGAGAACACATAAACAATATAGATATTTCACTGTCTTCTTGACATCTTCTCATTTCAGAAGTTATATTGCTAACAACTTTGCTGCTCTGGCAGACAGATTGTTTAAAAGCTATTTAGAGTCTCTCTAAAGGGAATGCATTTCCTCTACAAGCTAGAAATGAAAGCAAGGGACAGATAAGAAAATTTTAGGTAGGTTCAGAAATCTCTCTTTCCTACCATTTTTTTCCCTCTCAGGAAAGTGTACTGAAAGAAAATTCACCTGGAATTGTGATTCAGCTCTTGGGATATGTCATCCACCATGTCATTTTCTGATGCTTCGTGGGCCATTGCTTTGCAGAGTTTGCAGGCCACCAGTGCTTTAGCCATAGCCTCTTCCCCATGCTGCCAAAAGAAGAGAGCCATCTTCTGACGTTTCATCAACACAGCCCACACCATCAGTTCGTGGAATGGGAAGGGAAAGTGATTGATCTCAGGGTCATCCATATCAATATCAACTTCTTCTTCTTTTTTCTTTGTTGGTTTTCTCCCTCGACGCAAAGGGACATCATCCTATGGGAATTGAAGAGAAATTTTTTTCATCAGTGAAGCAACTGAATCAATACACACAATTCATTGAAATCAACACCTGATATGTCAAACACATTTTCTGCAGGCTAGCCCATTAATCATTTCTTGGACAAAATATTTAACTCAGGTAAACAATAAAAAAGGTATTGGTGCATGCACTGTAATTAAGACAGTAAACAAGGAAACAGAACCTTGGACTGTCACTCTGAATTGCTCTTTTTCCCTAATAACAGAGAGTAGAATCACACAATATCCAGAACCAGTTTGGAAAAGCCACCATTAAAATAAAGCTAAGAGCTCACTGCAAATGTAACATCTCTGTAATGCCTTTTTGTAATGCCTTCTGCCTTTTTCCATCTCCAGAAAGTACATATCCATGGAATTTTCTGGTCTGCTGAAGACTTCTTTTATGCTTATGTCTGTGTTTTCTCCCTTTATCTCCTTACAAAGGTAGAAATCTCCCTTCTTTACATCTATTCTGCATGTTTATTCCTTCCTTCTCCATCCCTTTGTTGTTTCTGTTACCTTCAGTTTCTTTCCCATTTTAGCCTTTTACTTTTATCAGATAAGCTGACCTTTATATCCTGTGTCTGTGGATGGAAAAATGAAAGTGATTGTATGAAATAAACAAATATCAAAATACTACTATCCACTTGAAGCATTGGGGTAGCCAAAAGTGCCAAGTGCTGAGATGACTTTGGCCTGTATAAAGATTTCCTGCATCATTCTCTGTACGTGTTTCATTTCTCTGAACATGTTTTTAAGTCAAATGCTATCTGACTGAAATTCTGCTTGCCCTGCCAGACTGAAACATTTTGTTTAATTCTTATTAAACAAAAAACCCAAAAAAATCCCATTGTTAGGGCAAAGCCTTGTTTTTCCACAGCTGTCTCCTGGACTTTTATTAAGAATGTTTCTTAATCTGCCCCCTGTGTTAACAAGTTTTCTGGATGAAAAATACTATTCATGCTTTCATTACAGTGAATTTAAATGTTATCTGGATATAGTTTATATTTGTTAAAGAAGGAAAAGACAATAAGATTTGTCACAGATTTTTCCTTCTTGTCAAAGAAGTAAAAGACATTAAGATTTGCCTACCTCCATTCCCAACAGCTTCAGGGCTTTTGGCTGTACAAAAAAAAGTTAGAAAAATGTTATTTCTCACAGAATAGTGATGAAAAACTATGGTTATTTCATATACATACATGCATATGTACATGTAGAGTGACATAGAATATACAAGGAAATATAGATAATATATATGTAATGTAATGTAGTGTAATGTAATACTGTATATATACACATATATATACCAATCAATTACATATTTGTAGTTATTTCAAACTTGAGTTTGACACTATTTCACCAAAACCACAAAAGAAGAGATACATTTGGATTCAGGTACAAATGACAACTAGGATTGTCCTAGCAAGAAAGTGATAGGGACCATTGATAGGGCAATAATGGATTTCTCTGGAGTACCTCAGTGTTTTGGCCAGTGCCCTGGAACACTTTTACTGATTGTTGTGGAGCTGCTCTCTGTGTTGGTTCACTATCAGTAAAATAACTGCTCAAATGCTTTTCTTAAGGGAGTCTCTCCCACCAACTACAATCACTATCTTTCCTTTCAAATGTGAAGAACCATAAGGAAAAGCATAAGGAAACAAACCCATTTTGGATAGCTGTCTGCAAGCATTTCACAGAGCCGTTGCTATTGATAGCCACTTATTAATACTTTCAGTGCTGTATATTGCTAAAATATGAAATGTGAGGCAAAATTAGACAAAGAATTACAAATCTTACTGAGTAACTGAACAGACTTGTTGATGCTGGATTGGGTCAATGACAATATAGATGACAATAAACAGCTTTTGTGTTTTAGAAAGACCTTATTTGGTATTCACAGTGGCATAACTTATCAAATGTGGAACCAACAAAAATATACTTAACAGTGGTGTTGCCGTGAACCCAATGACTGCTGGAGCCACATCCAAAAAAAAAAGTTTTGAATTATGGGTTTCTTTGCCCTGAACCCTCAGCTCACAATCAGGAGATGAGCCAGGAGGCAGGAAATGCATCTAACGATGTAGAAGTTTCAAATCTAACTCAGCAGTTAGAATTATAGTATTGCTGGTACAGGTTAAAAGACTTATCCTTTAATAAGTGGGAATACTCACAATTACAGGATTCAGAGTCAGAGTAGACTGTTTTATGTGTTGTTTTCAGCAGGGCAACAGAATGCAATAATTTTTTTCATTAAATTAATAAAACCCATGGCTTGTGTCAGTGTCTGGCATGTGATGCATTATGGTGAGATAACTGCAATGCACATAAAGGAAATGAATCTGTAGACTGAATAATGTGTGCACTGGACCCCACCAGTCTGGATCCACATAAGAAACTGTGGTAATCCCTGCCATGTCAAGAGCATGACAAAAACTTGTTTCTTACCCTCTTGGGCCCGAACAAATTGTGGTACAGTGTTCTGAACCTCTTTCTGGTGTAATTGCAGCGATATGCTCCTCCCATCAGGTACTCTATCACCAATCCAATATCAATCAGACTTATCCGGTAATCCGGAGGTAAGTTTCCCTGCAATAAAAATAAGGATGGTGGAAGAAGAAATGCCTATTACTGACACTGTCAAATGTACTTTAAAATTATGTTAGAATAAAACAAATTAAATAGATAAAAGCAGGAATATATTATTATGCTGGTTAATTAATTCACCTTAAAATAGATCCAACCGAAACCTGGATATTCTCGCTTGGAAAGAAGACATAAGTTAAATAAGAAGGTGAAGAACTTGTTGGAAGAAACAGAAGATAATGTCAGTACACATACTCATATTCTTCAGCTGAGGAGACAAGGAACATGACTGCAGAAACAAAAGTACGAGGATCGATACACTTGAAAAATCAGGCACAGTTGCTGGACTCTAGTTCTGCAAGACAATGCTTTTCCTGCACCAGCTCTCACCCACAACTTGTCCTGGCATCTCACTTCTCTGCTGGCATCTCTCTGGACTGCCTCATCTGAACTGTCAAGGCATGGTGAAGTGACATCACACAAAATCTTCTGCTCACATGGGACCTGCTCCTTCCCATCCTGCGGTGTTTCCTTTCCGTGTTCCAGGAAAGGAAGGGCAGGAGGTAAGATTGGTGTTACAGCTCTAGAAGACTTACACAGTACGTGAGCTATCATTATTACCAGTTGCTAGGGGCAAGAAGAGTCTTTCAGCATTCAGTCTTGGAGTTATTTTCAAAGAATACACACCCTTGCTTAAGTTTCACATCAACAATGTGGGAAGCATCTGTATGTATGAAAGCTGTAATAAACAACATATCTGTGATTAATTATTTTGGGGTTTGTTTATGAAGGAAACTGCAAGCCTAGCAATTTCTCTACATATTCCCTACCTGAGTTTCTTACATATTTTAGTAAAAGTCCCTTTAAACACATTATCTAGTTATGTAATTTCCAGCAGAGCCATGGGAATTGTCTCACAAGGAATGAATGGAGTTTGTGGCAAGGGTCATTAGCAGGATCCTGGAAAAGATGCCTACATCTATGTAGTTCCTTCCATTTCTTTTCCTTTCTTAGCCTCTGTTAGGTATTTTTATGTATCTATATCTAGACAGATGTGTATCTGTATCTATCTGTATCTGTATCTGTATCTGTATCTGCATCTGCATCTGTATCTGTATGTATATCTGTATCTGTATCTGTATCTGTATACATATATAGTGTCTTCAGCATGTACCTTTTAACTTGAAAGGAAAAAGTATGACAAATATGTCCACATCTTACTGTTGTTTTTATGGGAACTCCCTTGCAAACATTTTCTTTCTCTTCCCTTTCAAATCTGAAAATGGCATCACTAAGGTGCCATTTATGAGTTCTCCAGTACTTTTGCAACTTCTGTTAGCAAAACCAGGAAGAAAGATCTCAGATTGTCTCTCACTGCATACAAATTTGTTCTGAGTTAATGGGGCATTTCTATTCTCCAGTTGCAGTAAACCAAATGGGACATTTTGTGTGCTGAATTACTTCAGGCTGGGCTGCACTCACAGATGTGCCAGTCAAGTCTCTTGGGGATCTCAGGCAACAGAGGAACAAAACCCCAATGTGGACACACCTGCTCTTCTATTCCCTTCAGAGGAACTACACAAGGTGAACTCTGATCCCTTTACAGGAGGAAAGGACTAATGGGAAGGGAATGAACCCAAGTGAAAGTTTGCTTCCTTCTCTAAGTCACTGCTTCTGAGTTGACTGGATGACAGCTCATGTTTCAGTAAGCATTCCCTACTAGAAAAGGAGGCATGATTCAGCAAACTGTGAATAGATCACCTGGCTCAAGAGACCTCACTAAGAAACGCTTCAGATTTACAGAACCTTCTCTGTTCTGTATGTCACTGTGCAAAAGATATGACTACAAAATAAAGGTGGAAAGAGAGAGAAATTATTCTTCTGTGTACTGTGAATAGCAGCCTTGAAAAAACAAGGAATATTACCCTAATAAAAAATTATCTCATATATTCAATATTGCAGAAGGACCACAAATTGTAACCACACATTAGCTTCAAAATTTTTCACTGCACTGTAATAAATCTAATTTTCCATAATGATATACAGTACAGATCACAGTGAGCCTCTAGCTCTTTTTATATGTTCATTAGAAGGTTAGTGATTCACCTGGAGCAACTCTATGACTATCATGACCTGCTGGAAATATCTGCATGTCTGGAGATATCTGGCTGGCTTCTCTGGAGATGTGCTTACATTAGAGCACAGAAACACTAATGGAGAGCAGATGGCAATTGGTTCTGTAGAAGAGAAAAAATGGATGCAGAGATCCTCCTTCCTTTTCTACTTCAGCCATGAAGAGCTTATTTCTTGCCCTGCTACCATGTTACAAGCAGCATGCTAAAAAGGGTGAGGAGGGAGAGAGGGAGGTTGTGCTCCCGTTGTGTACTATGCCAACAATCGGCTGGCATCCAAAGGGACGAAAAATAAAGCAAATTTAATGGAAAATATTGAGATGCCAACCATTTTTAAGTAATGTGCTTTTTATGTTGCATATCCTTTTGCAACCTTCCTAATCTTGTCTAATTTGATGAGTGGGGGAATTACTATGGTTTGTAGGAATGTGTATTAGCTTAGATAATTTGGACATGGTAATATTTATACTGAACAGCTTAAAGAAAAATAACATCTAAAAATAAAATTTAAAATAAACCTAAAAATTAATTAAAAAATTAAATTCTGCTAGGTTTGTTCAGTTGCTTTTTCCCTCCAAATGTTCTTCTCTCTCCAGAATGTGTAAAATGATAATTCTACTAGAACAAGGATGAATGGATTAACAGAAATGGGAGTTGTAGCTCCAAGGCAGGATTGTAGTTAAAAAGACTCCTTCTATCTTAAGGCCTTCACTCAAACTGAACGCTTTAATATTACTAAGTGACAAAAAACATTTGAGCAGTTAAGAAAGAACGACAGTCATCAGGGTGCTACACGTGTTACAAAGTGTGAGTTTCTTGATACAGTTCTGATTTCTAAATTTTCATAAAAGATTTAGATTACAAACTTCCAGTAAAATAACTTTGCATCTAAACCTCACAGATAATACTGAAATACTTCACTAAAGAAAACTCCCAAATCCATGGCAAAAAACCACATTTCATAAATATTACTTTTACGAAGTGAGAAGCCCTAATAAATAAAATTAAACCATCCTTGTGAGAAAGTTACACTCTTGCCAAAGAATTTACTCTGTCAGCAGACAGCTTGAACCACCCTGGCAGTGCAAAGAATGTTTGAAAATGAAGCACAGTGGTGCAAGTGAGATAGAACAAGAACAAGAATTTGGATGAACTAATTTTAGTTCAGTCTAGGTGGTCAAGAATTACCGAGGAGAAAGTTTGATTTTGAGGTAAGATAATCAATAATCAATGAATGGTTAATAACCAATGAATCCTTTAATGCTGGGACAAACACTCCAGTGTTAATGCACTATTCTTCCCCTGAAGAAATTTCAAGTTTAAACTGTAGCTAGTCAGTTGTAGCACTTTTTTCACTTCAAGTGCATTTTTGTGTCACCACGTAACAAGCCTTTGAGTTTGTGTGCTGAGGAAAAAATAATAGTGCCAAAATTCTACATATTGATAGTTTGTTCTTTGGAAATGCAGACATACAGTAGCAGTCCAAAAAACACCCAAATTTGGATATGTAAATAACTCTGAAGTGGAATTGAAATGTGTTAATTATATAAAATGTTTTGGATAATTACAAAAAAAAATCCATCTATTAATTTCTACTGATCTTTGTCAGATAGCTGAGGAAGGAAAGGGTTGTGGGTTTTTTTTGGGGTTTGTTTTTTGTTTTGTTTTTTTTTTTTAATTTTTAATTTTTTTTTTTAATTTTAGAGGGCAACCTCCATTTGTAGACAGTGTGTCCAGCACAGCCACTGGCTGATTCTTTCTCCTTAGCCTTGGTACATTGCTGTGAATGGTCTATGGAAGGAAGGCAAACTTAAATGTGAAATTCTGGACCCTTGACAGGAGATGTCAAAACAGCAATAAGGCCAAAAATATGCAGGCAAGTTGGCCGCACTAGGCAGCTATGGAACTGAGGGGACAGAAAGGTGCTGTGAGGCGGAGTCATTATGACATAATTTGTCTTATTAATACATGCAAAATTTATGCACATTTTGATTACAGTAAATTCTTTAAGATTGTGTCTCCAGGCCTTTACAATATGCTGACTAGGCTTCACAGCAGTATTTGGAAATCCAAAGGCAAAATACATTGTTGTATTATATGTTTCTGTGCACATGTGTGTGCATGTGTGTCTATAGGCTGCCACAAATGCAATCTGATCATGTGATTTCTGTTGCTCTAATTATATGCTTTATTAAGCAGGCAAGATAGTCCTTAAAACAAAACAAAACAAAACAAGTCAAAACAAAACAAAAAACCAAACCATAACAAAACAAAACAAAAACAAAACAACAACCTCCTACTGCTTTATACAGCTATATAGTACAATAGCAGTAAACTACTGCTTCTATGATTTTCTATCCATTTCATATCTGAGAATCTGCAATGATCAAGATGCAAATAATTTTTTAGCATCCACCCTTTTAAATTGTGCAGGTTTTAAAACTGAGATGTACATGTAAATGCACAGTGTATTTCACATTGATTAGGTATTATTTCAAGGTGGTTTGTTACGTACTATTGTATTTATATTGTCTGATGCCATAATTAAATCTGAGAGATTAGGTGTCTGACATCAAAATATACATGAACTCAAAAAACTAGCATCAGCAGCATCGTCTGTCTTTCATGAATGATGGGCCATCTAACTGTCAAATGGTGATGTGTTCATTAAGAAGTTTTTTCCAAGGAGGTATTTTCATTTAAACTGTTGTCAGATTTCCTGACTGGTTTATGGCTTAGTTGTCTGGTAAGGGATCTGCTCAGCTGATGGGGCTATCACTTTTCCTTGTGAACTCTGGCTGCTCCTAATCACTGACAAAATGAGAAATACAGCCCCAGAGGTCTATTTTTTTTCAGGAAGGTGCTAAAGAGCCACACCAGGCTGTCTGTTTTCAAAGCCCCCATCTATGCTTGTAAGACTGATTCAGTGTAGTTGGTACCACTGAAGATTTTAGATATCGACAGAGGAAAAAAACATACATTTATGGAAAGATAACAATCATCTAATAGTTAGAGGCCACTGTGGAACAAATAATGTCATCAAATATAGTGTAAGTTTATTTGATGCCTATCCACATACATCCATGTGTATGTAAAGATGATCATCTTTGACTCCTTTGATGTCTTTTCTTTCAGGAATTTCTTTAAAAATACATATTTAAAAAGGGGCTCAGAAAAATGAGATTAATTTAGTTACTCAAACACAATTTGCTATGTCTTTGAAGAAGGACTTGGAAAGGTGATTCTGGGATTCTGGGAAAGAGAAGGCATTTGGAAAGGTATACTTTAAAATAGAAGACAGATTATGCTTCTTTCAGATTCTTACTGGCATATAACTGCATATTGAGTAAAAAATATTCTGGAAACTAGGGCTTCAAGAGCAGTATCCATTCTAAATAGATCCTATCTTCACTCTGCTGAATCCAAGAATATTTGTGCATAGTTTCTTTTTGTAGGCATTTCACACTTTTCAGTGCTCAATTAATCCAATAAACAGAACTGGACAATGATAATGCCATGATAACCAAAGAATAACACCAAAACTTTCCTAAACATGCTACTGATTATTCTGTATAATTATTTAATAAAAAGCTGATATATATCACATTACTACTCTCCTCCCTTAGGTGACTTCAATTCTATTCAGCTGTCATGGACAGAAGAAACCACTAAAATCTGTGTTCCTAGAAAAAGTGTCCTCTCCTTTTTCAATTTTCTACCTAGACCCATGTACAGAAATCCTTTCTCAAGTAGGCTACCCTTGAGGTCTGACTTACATAATGTGCAAGGTTGTAATCTGCACATGCTTTGGGACAATACTCAAGCTGATGAGGTCATTTGCAGACTCAATCTCCTTACTTGATCCATATATTTAAAGGATAAGGGATTTTTATTCATTTCAGCTGCTGTAAATCTTTTAATCCTGAGTACATTGGTAAAGGTATTTGGTATCTCCTTCTTGCCACTATACCTTTCAGTATTTCTGTCTGCTCTCCCAATGGATTTTTATAATTCAATATTCTTGAAATTAGCCTGATGAGGGCCAGGGGAAAGTTGCAATACTCCTTTTTTATATTGCTGCTGAGGAAGATGGCTACAATGTACCACACAAAACAGAATGAGGAACTGTTTCAACAAGCCAGGGTACAGCACAAGGGTAACAGCTATTTTACAGGCTTGGAAATAAACTAGCAACACAGAAAGTAGCTTTGACAATAGTTGAGATATCGAAAAATACAAGTAACAGCATAAATCCACACGGTATGTGAGAGCCTACAATTGTGGCAGCAGACACATTATTGCTCAAGCATCTAAAACCACAGAGAAAGCAAGCCAAATAACTTGCTAATTGTTCTTTGTATGCAAAAAGTTCATATTTGGAGCACACAAACAGGACATTCTGTACTGGCAGGAAGAAGAAGGCTCTGACTGAAAGCTCATGCAAAACAGAGATTGTATCTAGCTACAAAAAAACTAACAGCATTATTTTCAACCTACCGTCTATTGGACTCTTACCTTTTTCACGTCCCTGACTAGATGATGCAGAGTGTTGGATGGTCCGTGTCTCTGCAAAGGACAAATGAAGAAGAACAGAATAGTTTGCACAAAATATAAATGTTGAGATAACTTTCTCACCTTGGTAGCTTAGAAATCAGGCAGATGAAAACACTTCAATTGTACAATTGTACAAAATCAACAAAACCCCCAAATAACTGCAAGAGTGCTATTTCACCTGTTTTCCTCTTTTGTAGAAAACTCTTCCCTAAGAAAACCCTGTGAAGTGCCACATTGGATGAAAACTGAAGTCCTGTGTATCAGGTTAGGCTCCCGGCTTAGAAAAAACAGCACAACATGCACTACCTGTGGGGAAGGGTGGAAGCAAAACCAGCTTCTTTAGTCTCAGCCTTCCTGCACTCAGGACTTCTGCTTCCACTGCTGGTGGCTCAGACACAGTCTGGCATTGCATCGAGGCTGTCTCATCTGAAAGCCACTGCCTGTGAATGCATATGTGAATTCAGAAATGCACAGTCTGTGAATTTGTCCAATCTTCTTTTGACTCCAGCTGTCATTGCAAAAATATTCTGCAGGGGACTCCTGCAATTTCGATGCTGCTGCTGCTGCTGCTGCTGCTGCTACTACTACTACTACTACTACTACTACTACTACTACTACTACTACTACTACTACTACTACTACTACTACTACTACTACTACTACCACCACCACTACTACTATCATCTTTATTTCTCCTTTGTTTTTTGACTGTTGCTGGTATTTTAAGATACTTTTATGAGAGGTCTTCTTGGTTGTAGCTGATGATGGATGAGACAACTACATGTGTATAGTCTATGTTTCTGTATACACATTGCTCTGCACTTCCCAATGCTTAATTTTACATAACACCATCTCTGAGCATGATGAGACTTACCTGTGATTCTTCTTATGGTGCTTCAGATTTTCTAAATTACCTGCAAATATTATTGTCTCTTCTGTAGGTACTGTTGTTCAGATCTTACATGAACAAGCTCAACAGCAGTGGTCCCAGGACAGGCTCTTCCCATGACCCTGGTCATAATGTCCTTTTGTGGTAAAACCAGACCATGTGTTCTTTCTCCCTGTTTTCTAATTCTAATATTCAAGTAGTTTTTAAACCAAAAGCATTTCTGATCTTCTAAGCCATGGCAGCTACATTTTTCTACATTTCTGTAATAATCTTTAAAGCTTTAAAATGCTGTCAAAGAGTTAAAAAAAAAAAAAA